>CAUYSK010068921.1:0-32871 GCA_963575035.1 Avahi laniger | reverse complement strand
AAAAAAAAAAAAAAAAAAAAAAAAGAATTCATCATTCAACAAATATTTTTTGAGCACCTACTAGTTTCAGAGACTGTTTAATTTCCTGGTTATACAGTGGTTGACAAAATACATGTAATAATACCTGCCCTGATGGCACCTAGGGGATTAACAGAGACGTAAATATACAGTTACAACTTGTGCTGGGGAGGAAACAAGTTAAATTCAATGAAAGAGAGTAATTCCAAGGGGAGGGATGTGACAAGAAGAGCAAAGTAGATGGAGCAATCAGGCATGGCTTCTCTGAGGAGGTGGCATTTGAGTTGAGCCTGGAGGATATAAAGGAACCAGCCATGCAAAGACAGAGAAAGACCGTCAAGCAAGACTGAGCTTGTGCTGCTCGTGGACTGAAAAGCTAGTGTCGTGGACTGAAAAGCTAGTGTCGCTGGAGACAGCGGGCAAACAGGGGAGAGGAACACAATAAGGTTGGAGGAGAGGCAAGAAGCCAATTGTGCATAGCCTCGCATTTCTCAACACTCAGAACAGACTGAACTCTGAACCCCGTATTTTTATTGTTGACATCTTTAAAAGGAATTTAAGCAAACATGAATTTCAAGAGGCACACTGGAAAATATTTGGACAGCTTGATGCCCAAGATGCTACATAAACTTGAGCCAACTTAGAACCTCCCTGTAAAACAGGAGCAATATATTAATAGAAGAACAAGACTGTTATGAAGGAAGCTGAAGGTGAAACATGCCACATACATAGAAAGTATTACTGTTCTGCAAAAAGCAACAATCTGTTGAGACAGAGGAGGGGGTTCTTTTGCATCAGAAATATAAATTTATTAGCTCTAGTTGAATGTTATTGAATGCTATCAAAAATAGCACTTCAGCACTGATTCAGAACTGTAGGGTGCACTATCAGCATAATTAAAATGAAAGAATCTAAGCCGTTTCCCCATCTTGCTTCCTTATTATTGTCTAATTGTTCAGAATGTCTGTCTGTTATGGAGACAAAGCAATTAAGCCCAGCAAGTCGCAACAATGGGGATCATAAAGCGGGGGCCTGCTTCATTAGCAACTTGGATATCAGCATAGAAAACATTAAAGAAAGAAATGCAATTGTAATTGGAAATAATTGGATGGCACAGTTCGCTTAGCTGCCTTTGGAGGCTTTTTTTCATTTCGTGGGTCTTTTTTCACCTGGGCTCTTCGAATTGAGTTTCATAAACGTCACGGTAACATAGCTGAAGTACCAAGGAGCCCAGTGAGTACCAAGTTGTTCTTCAGATAATGACACCTGTCCCCTGGGAATCCAAAAGAATTTTGTTTCATGTTAACTGTCAACTAGCCCAGGAAGAAGAGGCAAGCAGTCAATGCTTCTGTTAAACATAAATCACCAGCATAGAAACACCTATATCTCTCCCACCCCATTTCTCACAAGCAGAGCTACCTTCCAAAAACCCAAGATCTACTCTTGGAACATATATTTTCTTTTAAATAGCAATTATCTTTAATACACTTATAATGCAAGAATGATGTAAGGGGTTATATTATAAGCAGAAATAATCATAAATATTCTTAGATTTGGGGTTTAGATCACAGTTTCAAAAGCCCTTCATTTCAAAACTGAGACTCAGAAAGGAGACTGACCTGCCCCAGATAAAAGGAGGTAAAGAATTGGAAATGGAAAACACAAATTCCCTAATGACAATAACAACATAATAATTATAGTTACCATATATTATATTAACATACATGGTAGACACTATGTTGAACACTTCACATACATCATGTCATCTAATCCCACAGAGACATAGAATTATGAATTTTTTTTGTTTGTTTGTTTTGAGACAGAGTCTCACTCTGTTGCCCGGGCTAGAGTGAGTGCCGTGGCGTCAGCCTAGCTCACAGCAACCTCAAACTCCTGGGCTCAAGCGATCCTGCTGCCTCAGCCTCCTGAGTAGCTGGGACTACAGACATGTGCCACCATGCCCGGCTAATTTTTTCTATATATTTTTAGTTGTCCAATTAATTTCTTTCTATTTTTGGTAGAGACGGGGTCTCACTCTTGCTCAGGTTGGTCTCGAACTCCTGAGCTCAAACAATCTGCCCGCCTCGGCCTCCCAGAGTGCTAGGATTACAGACGTGAGCCACCGCACCCGGCCTAGAATTATGAATTTTATGAAGCACAAGGAAACTGGTGCTCAGAGACATTATGCAATTTGCCCCTATGGTGAAGTAAAACTAGGATTGGAACTTAGTTATATCTAATTACGAAGTCCATACTCGTAACTGCTAAATGATCCCACCTCCCTATATAAAGTTTAAAACATGAAGCAAGTATTGTGTCCAACTATTTTCTCTCACTAAACCAGAAGCAAGACAAAACAGTGATACAGGTGGGGAAACTAGCCAATTCCTTAGGGGATCGGCAAACCACAGCTCTCCATCGGTTTTTTACATAGCTCATTAGCTACAAATAGTTTTATATTTTTAAATGGTTAAAAATTATCAAAAGAAGACTATTTCATGACACATAAAAATTGTATGATAAACTCTAATTTTAATGCCTAAAAATAGAATTTATTGGAACACAGTCATGCTTACTTATTTATGTGTGGTCTATGTTTGCCTTTCAAATTTGAAGGCAGAACTAAGGAGCTGCCAAAGACTACATGGCCAGCAAAGACAAAAATATTTACTATCTTGCCCTTTACAGAAAATATTTGCCAACTGCTGCCTAAGGGCACATTTAGCTCAATTGATGGAAATGAGAATATGAAGACATATTTTTATGGTCAATATTCCATGCTTCTGGGAAAAGGAGAAAGGAAGTGAGGATTATATGGTAAGAGGAATATGGTTTGCTTAATCTTAATAGCTGAGGATCATTTTGTCTACAGGGTTGGTGTGTGTCCCTCAAACGGAGGCAGGAAGGAGAGCCTATTGAACAGCTCGATCTTCCATCCTGTCAAAGGAGACCCTTTAAAAGAAAATATCATCCAAAATCTTAGTGTGTCTATCAGGTAGTGGCTCTCAGGCTACAATTTTCCCCTACTTAGTTCACAGACTTGGCTAATAAAGTGAACTGAGTAGGTTGGCAAAAGCCTTCCACTCTTTATACCAAAGAAACACAAAGGAAAAACAGTAATAATGCTGGGCATTGAACCCTATTATGTTCTCCCTGGAGACTCACATAAATTCAGTTCCTTGTGCATGTGTAGGAGAAAGGTGAATTCAGGAGGACATGAAAGTGATTTGTCTATCATTGGTCCATGCAATTCCCCAGCTGCTGAACTCACAGACTCTGCAAAATACAAGCCAACGGAATGACTCACTTGCTTGGGAAATGAGTTAACCCTTTAGACCATCAGAATCTTTTAGCAAATGACCTTGGTCCAGTGTCATTTCACATTGAATATTTTAGAATTGCCTTTGGAAATATAGTTTGGCTTTCCATGTTGGCTGCCTATAGGAAAATTGTAGTGATCTGCTGAGACTAGCATTCTGGTCTGTACAACGGCAATATTTCTCAACATAAATTGGCATTCTGGTTCATATGCTCATCGGTCTATATTAACTAAGGCAACTATCACTGTTGTTAAAATTCTAAAATCATTATGAATTTAAGCACAAGAATCTGGACCACATTAAATTCATGAAAGGCCATCTGGTGAGTCCCTTGAATCCAGTTATCTGATCATCCAGAGAAGGCAAAAACCCTCTCGGAAATTATGTGCACAACACAGAGGTATTGTAACATATGCAAATTTAATGTACATAAATTCAATAATATATACTGAGAGAAAGAAAGAGACAGAACTATTTAGAGGGCAGGGTCACTGTGTACTAAAGTCACAGTGAAGATATACCCATGAGCAAGTAAGGTGACCCAAAGCCCATCTCCTAGGACAGTGCTTCTCAAACATGAACAGGCATAGAAATCACATGAGGATCTTGTTTAAAATGCAGATTCTGACTTAGTAGATCTGAGGTGGGGCCCCAGACTCTGCATTTCTGACAAACTTTCTGCATGTTGGTATTGCTGATATATGGACCACACTTTGAAGAATGAGGTGAGAGGGACTATCCCAATCATCTTTCTCCCTTTATTCTCTTCTCTTCCTCACCTGGGTATGCAGGGTGGTTTTTTGTCTCCAGTAGCTGATGGTACAATTGGAAATTAAGAGGCAGCGAGGTCTGCTTAGGTGAGGCCTGGAGCCTGAGCTGACTGCTCCAACCAGCTGTACAGGACAGCTCCTGTGAGTCTACCATGCACTAGCTCACGTAGTGGCAGTTTTGATTACCATTTTCTTTGCCTGGAGTACGTGAAGTCACTTCAGTAACCCTACAGTGAAAGTGGTAATTGACAAAACAAGATTCGTGCATTCTTGGGTCTCTTTAGCCATAATACCATCTTAACATGATCAGAATTTCACCTGTGTCCATTAGACCATGCTTGCTGAATGTTGGATTGTAATTTGCATGGAACATCTTGTAGCAGAGATCTATGGTGTGGGAAATAGAACTTCTGATGTTTGAAAGTCTGTTTCTTTACTAATGTAGGGCATATGCAGGTTGGTCATCTTCCAGCAGACTGTGGATAAGACTGCAGAAATTTCTTCTCAGATTTCCCCAGGCTGTCTCTTTACATATGGCAACTCAGATCCCATAGCATCAAGAAGTGTAGCTTGGAGTCTGTAGCTCCATCTTTTTATCACTAGGAAACAGGGGAGCATATTGCCAGATCTGCACATAAGCAACAGGTAGCCAAGATCTTCAATCTACCAGGCTAGCATCTGAAAATGAAGCAATCCAGGAGGCCCCTCTCTGTCACTGCTCAGAGTAAGAAACTGACTTCTTAGGACATGATAATTCAGCTGGAAAAAATGGGCCTTTATTCAATGCCCAAATACCGAAGGAAAACTGTCTATATTTGGGAAATTAAATTACCGAAACAGAAGGATCTTCCCAACTCTTACATGGCAGTTAGAAAATTGTTCCTCTGTGCATTTTTTTTTATTTTAAGAGTAAATTATCTTTGCTATTAGATTGTGATGAAGGTGATTTCGCTGGGGAAGGAGGAGGAAGTTGGGCCAAATGATCTCTCAAACTGCCTTGTAGTCTAGGAGCACAGGCGTCTGGAATACTGGATCTTGAGTATTTCTGATTTATCATCCAAACAGGCGGACAAAATGTCTATCCTAGCTTGTTAGTTGTAAAGGATCAGCAATCCAAAGAATGATTTGATAAATCTTGCATTCTGATTTCCATAACAAAAGGAATTTTTTTAAAAAAAAAATGGTTTAAAGTGTCTTATACTGTTTGGACTGCAAGAATTCTCAGATTAAATAACAGAGACAAATTTCAGATGGATGGGGGAGTGGGGTGGCAGAAATTTTGGATTATGTCATCTTCCAAGGGTTCTCTTTAACATAAAAGTATAACCTTGGCCACTCAGTTATCCTGCATATATGAATTGTCATCACCCTCAGCTTCCAGAAAAAGAAAGTCAAGTGTGTTGAGGTGAAGATCTTACTCAGCATGAGTAATAGAGCCAAACATAAAACCCAAGAGGTGTGCTTTCCACTTGTAACTCCAATTAACAGAACCGTTAAAGACAGACTTACCATGCTGATAAGCTTCTGGGTCAGAAAGGTGAGGTGTTTGTTTACAGAGCTTAAAGATGGTGGGAAGAACCATTTTACTGTCAATTGGATAATTTAGAAAAGTGGATATACTATTATCCATTTTATACTTAGAAGTGGCTTAAAGGAAAATCATGGAAACATGATGGGAAAAGGAAGCTCTTAATAAGCTCATAGCTATGGTTTTTATTCCATATAAAAACAATACTTGGTATTCTTCTAAATATTTTTACTTTAAGGTCTTTAATACTTTAACATCTATAAAATATTTATCTTTATAACAATCTATAATGTAGCAGGATAGGTAATAGAATGACCAGTTTTAGAAACCATGAAAAACAATTTTCTAAACAAATGGGAAATTATTTTTATATTTATTCCAGTTATAAAAATGATAATTAGCTAGTTTAAAGAATTGAGAAGCTAATACACTATCTGAAAGTAAGCAGTTAAAATTGTGGTATATCTCCCTTCTCTATAGCCTTGTGTGTATATATGTGTGTGTTCAAATTCTAATATAAACAGAAACACCTCATTTCATTGCACTTCACTTTATTGAGCTTCACAGATATTGTGGGGTTTTTTACAGATTGAAGGTTCATGGCAACACAACCTACGTCAAGCTAGTCTGTATCAGTGTGATTTTTCTAACAGTAAGTGCTAACTTCATGTCTCTGTTTCACATTTTGGTGATTGTCACAATATTTCCAAATTTTTCATTATTATTGTATCTATTATGGTGATCTGTGATAGATGATCTTTGATGTCACTACTGCAATAGTTTTAGGGTGCCACAAACCACATTTATATAAGATGGTGAATTTAATCGATAAATGCTGGGAGTTCTTACTGCTCTACTGACTGGTCATTTTCTGTCTCTGTCCCTCTCCTCAGACTCCTTATTCTCTGAGACATAATTTCACCATATTGAAATTAGGCCAATTAATAATCCTACAATGGCCTTTAAGAGTTCCAGTTAAAGGAAGAGTTGCATGTCGCTCACTTTAAGTCAAAAGCTCAAAATGGTTAACCTCAGTGAGAAAGGAATATAGAAAACCAAGAAATGCCAAAAGCTAGACCTCTTGAACCAAACAGTTAGCTAAATTCTGAATGAAAAGGAAAAATTCTTGAAGGAAATTAAAAGTGCTCCTTCAATGAACGCATGAATGATAAGAAAATGAAACAGCCAGACTGCTGGTATAGAGAAAGTTTCAGCGGTCAACAGATAAGACGTCAGGGGACCCCACCGTGAAAAACTGCAAAGCTGAGAAAGGAAGTAGAGCGGAGAAGGTAGCAGCAAAGCCCAAACCCAGAGAGGCTCAGAGCCCAGTGAAAGGATAAGGGGGGGTTCCCCTCCCCCACCTAGGTACCTTCATAGAACAGCGAGACTCAAAACACATTGGAGGTGCTTCCACCCTCCAGGAGCCCAGGCATAGTGGCTAAATAGGAATATCAGGGTGAACCGGCAAATCCAAGGAGTTCAAGTGTTCAAAAGGAACACCCCATGGGAGAGTGCCATGAGAAACTAGAGTGTTGACTTTCTTACACCTAGACACCCCACAGAGAAAATGCACTAGTAAGTAAGGGCAGAAAGAGCCTGGACCAGGGCCTTAGCACTCAAGGGACTGGGCGTCTCCCTCAGGAACAGCATTCCTGGCTTGGAGAGACTGCCCTGAACTTCAAACCAGTGGCTCCCGCTAGTGGCAAGATAAGCAACCTGTGAGCCCTGCCATGGCCTTGCAAAGCCTGCCAGGCCCTCCTAACACAGCTACAATCTGTCTTGCTCCTCCCCCCACTTTAGGGGGAGTAGAGTACAAGCAACCTCCTGGGAGCCACAGAGTCCCTCCTAAAGCTTGGGGCATTCGTGTCCCCACCTTAGGGACCAGAGCTTCCCACAGGCATGAAAGAATATCTTGGCAGCTGGCTCTTCCATGCAAACTTCAATCAATAATGGGGGAACAACCCCATAGCTAAGCATAGCACCTTCCAACTCAAGCAAACAGGAAGCAGCTTATTCATACACAAAAGTACCACCCACCATCTTGGAGATTAAGCTGGGGGACCTAACTCACAACATCCTGTTGGGAAGAGGAGAAAACAGCAGGTCAGAGGTAACCTGAGACGTTCATCAAACCTGGTAGAACACCCCAGCTGGTAGACAACTCAGGACGAGCATTCATCTCCCTGGGATCTTCAGGGAACCAGAGACAGGCCCATCAGCCAAGTCTAGTACCTCCAGTTCTTGATCAGGAGGCCAGATGAGAAGGAATTAGTGAAAGAATTCTGGAAACATGAAAAGTAAGAGTGAAGGGACACCCTCAAAAGAAAACGATAACTCCTTACCAATGGATACCAACCAAAATGAAAGACTAAAATGACAGATGAAGAATTTTGAATATGGATGGTATAGAAGCTCAATGAAATACAAAAGAAAATAGAAACCCAACACAGAGAAACCACAAAAACAATGCAGGAAATGAATGAACAATTTACTAAAGAAATTGAATTATTAAAGAAAAATCAAACAAAACTTCTGGAAATGAAAAATTCATTGAAGAAATTAAAAAATACAGTGTAAAGACTTAAGAATAGGTCAGATCACACAGAAGAAAGAATCTCAGTGTGAAGACAACATCTTTGAGTTAAGTCAGTCTTAGAGAAAGAACAGAGAAATAAGAGGAATGAATAAAGACTACAAGAAATATGAGATTATGTAAAGAGGCCTAACATAAGTTTCATAGGCATCCCAGAGGGCAAAGAAGAAAATACACAAGGGTTGGAAAATCTATTTGAGGGAATAATTGAAGAAAATTTCCCTGGTCTTGCTAAGAATCTACATATACAAATACAAGAAGCTCAAAGGACTCCTGGAAGATTCATCATAAAGAGACAATCACCATGAGACATAGTCATCAGATTGGCCAAAGTAAACATGAAAGAGGCAGTCTTGAAAGCAGCAGGTAACTTACAAAGGAAAACCCATCAGACTAACAACAGACTTCTCAACTGAGACTTTACAGGCCAGAAAGGTTTGGGGCCCCATTCTCAGTCTTTTCGAGTAGAATAATGGCCAGTCCAGAATTTTGTATCCTTCAAAACTAAGTTTCTTGTATGAGGGAGAAATAAAGACTTTCTCAGACAAGCAAGTACTGAGGGAATTCATCAAGACCAGACCCGCCCTGCAGGAAGTACTCAGAACTACATTTTACAGGGATTAGCACAATAGACCCCCACCAATGTAAAATCACCCAAAAACTAAAGGTCAGATACCACAATGGCTCAAGAGGTAAAACAAAGCAATAAAGTCCTACTCATAGCAAGGACAGAAGTCTAACTCACTTACCAATTATTTCAATAAATGTGAACAGCTTAAATTCCCCACTCAAGAGACATAGGCTGGTTAAATGGATGAAAAAATACAAGCCAAGTATCTGCTGACTCCAGGAAACACATTTAACCCACAAGAACACATTGAGACTTAAGGTGAAGGGAGGGAAAACAATATTCCATCCAAGTGGAAACCAAAAAATTGTGGAGTAGCCATTCTCATATCCAATAACAGATTTCAATGAAAGTAAAGAAAGACAAAGACGATCATGATATAATGGTGAAAAGAACAACTCAACAAGAAGATATAATAATCCTACATATTTAAGCACCCAACACAGGTGCACTCGGATTCAAAAGCAAACCCTACTTAATCTAAACAAAACAATAAAGAGCAGCATTGTAATAGCCAGGAAATTCAACATGCTACTGATAGAGTATGACAGATCCTCCAAACAGAAAATAAACAAAGAAACAATGGACTTAAATGGGATGCTAGAACAAACGGGCCTAACAAACATTTACAGAGCATTCTACCCCAGAACCACTGAATATATTTTTTTCTCATTAGCACATGGATCCTTCTTTAAGACTGATCACATCCTAGGCCATAAAATATGTCTCAACAAATTTAAAGAAATAGAAATTATACCATGCATCTTCTCAGATCACAATGGAATAAAATTAGAAATCAATGCCAACAGAAACACTCAACTCTACACAAACACATGAAAATTAAACAACCTACTTCTGAATGATTATTTGGTCAAGGAGGAAATTAAGAAGGAAATCAAAAAATTCTTTGAACTAAATGACAAAGGTAACTCAAGTTATTAAAATCTGTTGGATTCGGTAAAAACAGTCCTAAGAGGAAAACTGTCCTTAAATGATGGTGTCAAAAAAACAGAAAGATCACAAATCCACAATCTAATGAATCATCTCAATGAATTAGAAAAGGAAAAGCAAACCAATCCCAAACCCAGCAGAACAAAAGAAATAACTAAGGACAGAACAGAACTAAATCAAATCAATAACAAACGGATTATACAGAAGATTAATGAAACAAAAAGTGGGATCTTTGAAAAGATAAATAAGATCGATAGAACTGTAGCTAGATTAACCAGAAACAGAAAAGAAAGGACCTTAATAGGCTCAATCACAAATTAAAAAGGAGATAGTACAACTGATATCACAGAAATACAAAGTATCATCTCTAAATACTATAAAATCTCTATGCACATAAACTTGAAAATGTTGAGGAAATGGACAAATTCTTGGAAACATACAACCTCCGTAGGCTCAGTCAGGAAGAACTAGAACTCCTGAACAGACCAATATAAAAGTAATGAAATTGAAACAGCAATAAAAATCTTCCAACAAAAAAAAGTCCCCAACCAGATGGTTTCTCAGCTAAATTTTACCAGAGCTGCAAAAGAACAACTGGTACCTATACTGCAAAAATTATTTCATAACATCAAGAAATCAGCCCAGGCAAAGAATTTATGAAGAAAACCACAAAGGCAATTACGGCAACAACAAAAATAAATAAACGGTAACTGATCAAATTAAAAAGCTTCTGCACAGCCAAGGAAACAATCAATAGAATGCATTGACTACCTACGAAATGGGAGAAAATATTTGCATGCTATACATCCAATAAAGGGCTAATAACCAAAATCTACAAAGAACTCAAGCAAATCAGCAAGAAAAAAATCAAACAATCCCATTAAAAAGTAGGCAAAAGACATGAACAGAAGCTTTTCAAAGGAAGACAGACTAATGGCCAATAAACATGAAAAAATGCTCAGCATCTCTAATCATCAAGGAAATGCAAATTAAAACCATGATGAGATAACACCTAATTCCAATGAGAATAGCTTTTATCAAAAAGTCCCACAACAATAGATGCTGGAGAGAAAAGAACACTTACACACTGTTGGTGGGACTGCAAACTAGTGCAACTTCTATGGAAAATAGTATGGAGATTCCTCAAAGAACTAAAAGTACAACTGCCATCCGATCCAGCAGTTCCACTACTGGATATTTATCTTAATCAAGTGATCAAAAGGATCATCATTGATAATGGGACAAAATTGCACACCATCTGATAGGATTCAGTGAGAATCCAGCATCGCTTCTATCATATTCCTCCAAAGATGTACAGTCTGAATCTAGTCATGAGGAAACATCGGACAGATCCAATTTGAGAGACATTCTACAAAATAATTGACCTGTAATCCTCAAAAGTGTCAAAGTTATGAAAGTCAAGGAAACTAGGAAATGCTCCATACTGAACAAGACTAAAGACAAATAACAACTAATTATGAAATCTGGTTGTAGAGTGATTATTTTCTCTAAAAGATATTAGACAACTGCTGAAACTTGAATGGGGTCTGAGGATTATAAGATATTTACACATCGATGAGTTTCCTCTTTGGGTAGTAGCATTGTGGCTTGTAGTAAATATACACTAAAGTATTTGGTGTGGTAAGGCATTAGGTCAGCAACTAACTCTCAAATATTAAGGAAGAAAGTTTCTTTTAATATATTTGCAACTTTTCTGTAATTTTCTCATTATTTCAAATTACATACACACACATAGATACAGACATAGATATATATATTAAGCCTGTTAATATTTTTATTGAGAATGCTTAGTTTTGGTATATCAATTTAAAGAGTATTGACATCGCTACAATATTGAGTCTTCCAATCCATGAACATGGTATATTTCCCTGTCTATTTAGGTGTTCTCTCATTTTACATCTTTCTGGACATAGGACTTCAGTAGATTTAAGTCTAGGTACATGACTTTTTATGCAATTTTAAATGTTGTATTTATTTCACTTCCTAATTGTTGCTGATTTATATAAATACAATTGATTTTTACCTGTTAACCTTGTATCCAATTACCTTGCTAACTTATTTAATATAGCTAACAAATCACCTATAGAGTCTTTTGTATTTTCCACATACACAATTATATCCCCTACAAATAATAATATCTAATATTTACACTTTTGTTATTTTTCATCTGATATGTCACTGGCTAATTTCTTCAATACATTTTTTAATAGAACCAGAGATAAAGGAAATCCTTGTCATATTCCCAGTCTCAGAATGAAAGGGTTCAACATTTTACCATTCAATATGATGTTTATTGTATTCCCTTTATCAGCTGAGGATATTCCTTTAATCCATCCCTATTTTGCTCAGATTTGCTCATGAATACATATTGAAATTTTTCTAATGCTTTTTATGCATTTAGTAAATTATGATTTTCTTCCTTATAACATACTTATTTTATAGACTTCATTTGATAATCAGATTGTCTAAAGTACTTTAAGATCTGGATTCTCCCATTTGTGTTTTTGCTCTTTCTTTCTCATGTTGGATTTTCTTTCTCTTCATCTATTTTGTATAAAATAAATTTTATACAAATTTTTGTCATAAATTTAAATATATATGTAATTTTATATAATATTTTATATTTTGGGGTTTGTCACTGGGAATATAGTATAGCCTAGATTTTGAATGTGTCCCTTCAAAGAACTTTTGTAATTGCTTCTGTTGGATACCCCCAAAGTATTACCAGCTCAGGATGACTTTACAGCTTATGAATTCCTGGATCATTTGGAAATCTGTTTTCAAATTGGAGAGGCCAGGGATTATGATACCTCATTAGAAAATTTTTACTTAATTTTATTTTTCAGCCAATGTTTCAAGTGGGAAAAACTACCTTGTTGACTCACTCTGACAATGTGGGATATTTTTCCTAGTTCACTTATTCACTGAAATCCAACTTTATCTACAGTGTGAGATCCTACGCCTTGCCTAGAGTCTACCTTGTCATCTTCTTCACATAGATATTAAAATCTAAGCCCCATGGTTACAGAGACAAGAAATTCTCACCTCCGGCTCTACCTCAAGGCAGCCAATACTTTTGCTTAACATTCTCTGTTGCAATATCTTCTCCACTTCCGGCTCCTAAGTATTTCCCTTACATTCTTGCCAGTGCAGCAATGCATTTAAATATATTGTTAAATATTATTATATTTTCTCCAGCAGTTTTAGGTGTTTTATGATAGGAAGTTTTCAGATTAAGTAATCCACATTTATCACTAAGATTGGAAATCCTTCTGCTTTTCTCAGTCTCAATTTCTTCATCTGACATAGAAAATTAATAATATAAAATATGTAAAATATCTACTATATAGAAGATCAATAAAAAGAAGCAGCTATACTGCATGTCCACTAGTAATGTATTAGAGTGCCCATTTTGTACTATGTCATCACTAACTCTGACTAATAAATTTTCACAATGTTGTCCAAATTAATAAGCAAGAATTGTACTCTGCTTTAAGATTAATAATCCTTTGATTGCTACCATAAGGACTAAGCACAAAAAACATTAATGAGGGGCATAGATTACAGAATTCCCAGCAGAGAAAGACATTTTCTGTGACTCAAGAGTATATAGAATTGCAGAGGATGGCAATACATGGAACTCGGGAGCTTAGGTTGAAAGCATGTAGAAAGAGCTCTTAGGACTACAAAAGAGAGACAGTTTAGAAAGTATGATCAAGATGATGCAAATTCCTGGCACACGTACCTGTATGTCCCTTCCCACACTCATCAGACATGCCTAATTGATCACTGAATTTCTTCTCACTGTGCTGGAAAGCAACCACAGTACCCTTCTCAACACAGCACTCCAAGCAGCAACTGACTACAGTTGGCCCACAGATAAAGCCTCCTATCCTTCTCAGCGGTCCCCAACTTCTCCAGAACCAGGGAATGGTTTCAGGGAAGACAATTTTTCGACGGACCAGGGGTGAGGATGGAGGGAAGTGGGCAACAGGGAGCAGCTGTAAATACAGATGAGGCTCTGCCGCTCACCTCCTGCTGTTCGACCCAGATCCTAACAGGCCATGGACCAGTACCAGTCCGCGGCCCAGGGGTTGGGGACCACAGATTTAGATTATAATTTTCAAGTCATGACAAGAGAAGTATATAATATTTAATGTTTCTTTGTATTTAAGCCAATAAATTTGCAGCTAGGTACACATGCTATTTTTTGTTAGGATTTCTTTATCCAGCACAGAGCCAGCCTCATTATCATTGTCAGAAAATTCTCTCTCAGGGCAGGACAAAAGGAAACAGACAATACCTGAAATCCAGGAGATAATCTAAACAATGCTACCTGAGTTACCCAGCTGGAGAATGGGATCCCAGTGGGAAGAAGAATGCAATCAGAGGATGATCTCCAAGCGTCACCTGACCTTTAGCAAAGGTTATTTCCTTTGTGAAACCAAGAGGAGGGAGACAAGGAGGGAACATCAGCTTCCGTTGTCTTCCCTTTCGGCCTATGAAGCTTCTGGTCGCAATCATCAGAACTTATCAACCTCAACTGCTCTCGGAAAAAGGAAAGAAGTTCTCAAATGACTGCCAGACAGCGGAGACTCTAAACGCATTCAGACATTATTTTTCACTTCGGCTTCAGCTCTCCATGGAGAGGAGCTCCCCAGAGGGGCATCCGAAACAGAGGCTTCAATCCAGGAGCCCTGGAAGGCGGTTTCTTTTTGTTCTGGGACTCAGTTTTCCTGACCAGGATGCTGACTTGTAAGCTAATCAACCACTATATAAGGGGTCAACTTGGATCACAGTTGTTAACAACCCGTCTGACAGCATTTGAGTCCTCCTCTCCCACATTTATTTTTCTGCTTTTGGCATCTCATCCCTGGTTGGTGCTACAAGGGTTGTCTGCTGATATATAGTATTAAGGCAGTCAATAAAATGACTTATCTATCATAAAATTTAACCACCACCAAGGGAACTTCTCCAATATAAAGGAATATGTTTATTACTCTTCTCTTTCTAACCTAAGCATTTGTATGATTAGCCCAGCACATACTTTCTGGCTCTTTGAGCCAACCAGATCACTTCTCGTAACCTGTTTTCCCCCAACAATGACAATGTTCCTTTCCATTATGGGTAAATTCATTTATTCTGACATACACTTCTCTAAGCAGGCAAACCACACTGTCTCGTGGCACTTTGCCATGTGTGAATACACACCCCCTCCCTACACACCTCTACCTTGGCCAGGTCCCGCTTCTTCTTATGTCCCACCTCCAACCAGGTTGGAACCGCCATTCTCTCAGGTAGGGTGGGGGAAGATTTGAGATGGTGAAGGCAAAGATAGGTATAGAGATCCTCAAGAGAAGGAAGGATCTGGCCTTAGTATGCATTATTTTAAAGACAATCAAAACTTTGCACTAAAGATTAGCACCTGGTACTATAACTCCTCTACTTAGTATACTAAAAAAGTCACTCTCTCCTTCTTCACCCTCGAGTTTAATTTTAAAAGGCCCCTTTCTATTCTTAGCATCCACTGCCTTCCATATGCCAGTCTCTGGGAAAGGGGAGGAAAAACACATGTAGTCACACACATGGTCTGCCCTAAGCTGGGAAGCCCCCACCCTTCCTCCTCCAGCTGACAAACTCCCCCTTATCCTTCTCTCTCCGCTCAAATCCTCTGGGAAAACGTGGAATGCCCCTGAAAGACTTAGGGATTTTTCTCTAATATTTCTTCTGGAATCTATTAAGCAATTCTAGTTATGCTCCCCCAGGCATGCCCACGTGTTTGCCTTCGTGCCAGACTCTCAGCTCCACAGAGGTCGGGGACCCTACCTTCCGCTCACCCTTTCTCCAGCATTTAGGCCATTGTACTAGGCTGGTATGTGATAAATTCCACTGGATGGCTGAATGGATGAATCTCTGTGATAATAGCCTGTCCTAATAACAGTTACAAATCTTAAAATGTAAAGTCTTGGATGAACCATGAGACTCATAGTGTTCGATGCCCTCTTTTCAACATGAGGCTGGCAGAGAATTGACTTAATTAAGGCCACACAGTGAGCAGTTGGCATGGCCTGTCCCTGGATTCACAGCCCAGTCCTCCTTCCACTGAAAAAGTAAATTTTAATTCATTCATGGAGAAAAAAAAGAAAAAATGTACTGAGCATGTGCAGTGTGCCAGGCCCTGCAGATACCATGGGGAAAGGGTAGAGGTGATTTCTTCCTCCTGCAGCTTTACAGTGTAGGGGGACACAGGAAGCATTCTGGTGAGTAGACAGGACCAGTAAGAGGGCGAGTGAGTCACGCAAGTCAGGGTCCAATCCTGACTTTATTTAAAATGTTAATATTTTGTTCATCGAAGATGTTTAGTCTTAATTTTTGTTCTTTTTAAATACTGCATTAAAATATTTTTCATCTTGATTGTTGAGTTTTTTTGGCACCCCCTTACATTTTGTTCCTGAGGCAAACAATTCACTTACCTCACCCTTGTCCTTGCTCTGTAAGTAACTGCGCATTTACATGAGGAAGAAAGCACATGACCAAGCCTGTATGACATACATCCTCAGAGAACTTTTATGATTCTATTGCTCTTGGCCTATTCCTGAATGGGAGGAGATTTTATATCGCAAAGCATGGATTTGTTAATTCCTTGTCTAATTGCTGAGACTGCATACATTTCCTATCTTATAAGGTCATCTCTTAAAATATGCCAGTTTATAAGATAATTTTTGTGGCCCTCAACTAATGATGCAAAATCGCTTAGTTTTAAGTAAAGTCTCATAGCTGCTGGCAGCTTAGATAATCAACATCCACCCTGCAATTTGTGTCACAAGGAAGACATCACAGGGTTGACTTAAGACATGTTCATTAATAGGAGTTCTGTTCCTATACTACTACCAATGCTATTCTTTTGATGTTGCTCAGTATTAAATTATTACCAATGACAACATCAACAATAAAATGAATTTTAAAAAATACAAAGTAAGAAAATAAAACTGAGCGAAAAGTAATAAAATCCATGCAGTAGATCAATGTGATGTTCTACCGAATAAACAGATGGTCCAGATCTCTTCAGAGGACAAGACAGTTAACAAATCTCTCAGGCAAAACTGTAAATGTATATTACTAACCACTGCATGTGAATGTAAACTGTTTCTGATTCTCTTTTCTGATTGAAATAGAAAAGAATGTGTTTGCCAAATCAGTGGTCACATGCCATGTTCCTGAGGTCCTGTTAATCTATTCTAGCAAAGATATGGCATCTGGAACAGCAGCCACAATTGGGGTTTCTACATGGTTGGTTTTCTGAAGATCTTTGTTCATCCTCCAGGGCACATCAGGTTTCTTCAGGGGTCAAACTGATAAATTAATTAAAGATATCAGGACTGCCACCCTGTATCATTTAATTATTTAAAAGTGACAATAATTTTAGCCATCCCTCCCCAACTGTCCTGAAATGCAATATTGTTTTTGATTTGTCCTATTTTGTCCAGGGCTGTGAGTGGGGCTCCAGTTTCAGAGATTTCGCTTAGCCTTCTGCAGTATGACAACCCCATGGGCTAAGAAACTCATGTAGGGCTTGTGGCAGCTACTAAGTATGATAATCCTGATTTTACATTCAGGAAGAGGGTAATGATCATCAGGTGGGTCTGTTATCCAACTAGACCCACTGTGAACTGGACCTTGGCCAGGACTCTATTTATTATTAATAACTGGATCTCATATTCCTCCACTCTAAATCTCCAGGTATCAAAGTACCAGGTCTCCAGACATCAAAGTCAAGCTGAACCTTGTATCCAACAGTTCTCAAAAGTTTGGTCTTTCCCTTTGCCCAGTACATAATTACCAGAGTAAATGGCCATATGTCTCACTGGGGAAGCACTGGGAAAATCATTACCGTGCGTACTTGCCACAGGGTTGCAGGGTCCTTCCTCCTGGGGTCCCAGCCCCCTTTTTAATCAATGGGTTCCGAATTAGAAAACTGAATTAGTTGTGAAAACTGGTCAAATGACCAATTCTTTTTATTGGAGCAACTGTCCTCAGCCTCCTGAAGTTTCTTTTCATGATATCCTTATTGACCAAGTAATACACTTGCCGGCACCCCACCTACTCTACCCCCAGGGACTCTGTGTTTCATTAAGCAGATCACAGCTCGGTGGGTCAGGCCCTCTCTGCTCTCACTCTGACCCTGCCCTTCATTATGATAATTGCATCCACCTGGCTGCTCTTGTGTCTGGACCCTCTCACTCCTGTTGCTATCAGTGAGACGGGTTCTGTAATAGCAGTTCTGACCATCAGACCTGGCTTTTGAGGACAGCCATCTTCACTTGTCTCTTTAACCCTAAGCTTCTTATGCTGTGGCTAAAAATTCAGCTGGAAAGGTAGGAGATTGGAGAAAGTATTTTTATGAAAAAGTTGTCAGAATTATAACGGTTTTTTAAATTCTATTCCCCCTCATCACCCAGATGTAGCAAGAGAGATTGATACGAGTCTCCCAGAAAGCTGGAGAAATCATGGACCAATATCTGACTAACAGCTAAGGAACCTAAAGGCTAGAGTCTTTGGCTATGAACCCGAGGCAGTGGGGCAGAGAGAGATCCATCTGTATTGGGATCTAGCCATCTATCCACAAAGGTCTCTTGTGTGCTAGACATGGGCTACAGGGAAGAGGGAGAGAAACAACTTTCAGCTTCTCTTTTAATCCTGGCTTAGAGCACTGTCTGGAGGGATAAGAAGATATCAGGAGTCAGGATGAAGCAGGTATTCCCTGGGAATTATACAGGAGAAACAAAAAATCCAGTAGATGAAAAAGCGTCACCTGCTTTGCAAGGAGTGCAGAAACATCATCTTATGCTGTGGGGCCTCTCTTAAGAACCCACCCCTGGATCCCCAAGAAAAGGAGCCAGCCCAAGTGAAAGTCAGCTTTAAACACTTGTCAAGGGCAGATGAAAAAAAGAAACCAATGCAAGTCTCCTAAATCCTTTCTTGACCTTTTCTACTTTAGGGGAAAAAAACCTTTTCTTCTACTCTCTTATGTTCAGAACCTGGGGGCCTATGAATTCAACAAAAGACAGATTAACGTGAGAAAAAGCAAACAATTTTTATCAATATTTATGTGCACAGGAGTTCACAGAAAAGAAGTGAAAAATAAGTACTTCGACCTGGAGGTTTAAATACCCTTTTAACAAAGAAGCAGGGTTTGGGCTTCAAGGAACGATACATGGTAGGAAAGTGACGAGGAAATATGAGGGGACACTAATGGAAGATAAGGGCTATTTTGGTAAGGTCTGTTTATGCACACCCACCGTGGTGTTGACGTTCTGTCTTCAATGATAAGAGTCTCTCTTTTCACTCTGATACAATGGGAGTACCTTTCTCAAGAGGGGAAATTTATGCCCTGCTTTTAGAAAGATATGGGAGGGCAGCAAACTCTTCCTGTATCTGTTGATTCGCAATTGCCTTCAGCTCAAAATAACCCTTATGCTAAAGTGGCATATTTTGGAGTGGCATATTCTGATCCGCTCTATTCCTCCCTGCCCCCTACTCCATCTCTCCCAGACTAGCTATTAATAGCCAGGAATCAAGCAAGGAGTAGGAAGATAAGTAAAAAGGTGGAAAAATAGAGAAGGCAGCCCAGGCCAGAGCTAGGCAGAAGAGAAAAGTAAACTGAGGTTTTAAGCCCTTCCTATTACATAGAATTAAATATATTAATTGTTGAGCTAAGATTTCTTAGGAAACTAGAAAATCTAGTGGACTTTTTATAACCTAAGAGCAAGAAGATAGTCTATAGGACCTGCCTGATTACACTCGGGGGCCTGGGAAGAATTACTGGCACTGAGAGAGACAGAGACAGAGAGACAGAGAGAGTGTGTGTGCATGCATGTGTTCATGCATACACACGTGTACTTGTGTGCACTTGAGCAAAGAGGGGATGGGAAAGAGTGGCAGAATAAAGTTTTTTGATTGTGTTCTGTAATTCCCACCCATTTAACATATCGATTACACATGGTTTGATTTCTCTTACAATTAATTTTAAAGCAAATACATTTTTTTAACCGCCATTTTGAGCTCACAACAACTATCCTTTTCTGTCCTCTGGGAGGGGAGAATTTTAATTCTCACGAAGTATTTACTGATCTCTTTTTCTACCACTTGGGATGGATTTTGAGCTGTTTGAGACTACTGTTGTCTGGTGTGTTTTTTGTTTTGTTTTGTTTTTCTTGCAGCTGCTTTTGAAAAAAAACTAATTTTATTGAGCTGTCTAGTCTATACATCTAAGGGCTCCAGGCTTCTTATCCATCAAACACTGTGCAACTTGTTTTGAAACACTTCTCATAGTTTTTCTGTGCGCTTTCCAGTCCTGGAAGGGAAAACAGCATAAAATTCTGGAGTTTTCAATTCCCTGTTCTAATGTGTAGGTAACAGGCAGGATGATTTTGATAAAACATGGTAACTCTTTTATATCATAATAAAATTATTAAGTCTTTACGGAAATCCTCACACTAGAGCCTTTTCTCCTCCCTAGTAATGCAAGAGCAAATAAACAAAGCCATTAAATAAGTTTCTCTTTGTGAACCAAGAACTGAAAAAGCTACGAGGGAGGAGAGGGAAGGGAAGGATAATTCAGACACTTCTAAGACAGCTGGATTTTACTACCTTCATTTTACCCAGAAGTTAATTAGCAGAGGAGCAAACCAACTTAATCCCTTTTTCTAATCTCAGTACATAATACAATGGGTGGCACACGGTGAATGCTCAAGAATTATGTGTTAAATGATGCCAGCTTCGACTACAGAATCAGGGCACCAGGATGCCAGCAAGAGTACCAGAGCGCTGGCCTTTAGTTATATAGGCAATGCTGAAAGCTGTGTAGGCCATGCTGAGCAGAACAAAAAAGTTGAAATAATTATCCTACATTATTATATTACATCATATTCCCCTAAAACTTCACATTACAGTTTTTTTCATAATGTATCATTATAGAAAATTATCTTATTTTTAAATATAGTTATTTTTGTTACATATATATAATTATATATTTATACATACACGCCCAGCTCAAAAGTTATCACCTCCAGCACGTGACCTCCTCCCCCATCCCTTAGACACAACTAGATCTTTGATACAAATATAAGCTCTATCTATACAAGATACAGCTTGCCTGTATCAAAGAACAGTCTTTGTTACTGTCTCCTAGTCTTGGATCAGGTTCCCTAAAAACAGAGAGATTTAAGTGCACCTGATTTATCCAGGGCATGTTGGGGGCAGGGAGGGGTGGGTGTGAACGAGGGAAGCAGGGGCGGGGCCGGGAAGTTGCTAAGCAGGAATGGGGCATCCAGCAAAGTCTAGCCTTAGGTTTGGGTGGCGTGCAGTGCTCTGCAGCATCCATCACACCTTGAGGCCACATCAGTCAGTCACTGGCTACTCCTGGGAGGGAGTGGAAGGATGGGGAGCAACATGAGTGATGAGCCACAACACACACAGCTACTCTGTAATCTGTAGGATCATAAGGTCCTTGAGGGCAGGCACTGGTCTTGATTTTTTTCTAACTTCCCACATCCCTTAACACAGGGCCTGGAGAGCTGAGATTCACTGTTCCTCCTGCTTTCAGGCTATTTGGGCATCATCTTAGAGACGGACGTGAAGATCCTCCCACGGGAGCACGACCTCTAATTATTTTAGCTGCCTCGTTGAAATTCAGGAAACTCAGTCCCTCAGTCTGCTGCACCAAGGCACAGCTGTGGCCCCCAGGGCTGACTTCTAGCCTCTCCTACCCCTGCAGTCGCAGAGAGTGAGTCAGACTCCAGCAATCTCAAACAGGAAATCTCAGCCCCTCTTGGGCAGCAGCCAACGTGGTAGCAGCCACCTTCACTGGCCAGCTGGGGACGTATTTATTCGCAGTAAAATCCCAGACTTCCTGGAAAGCTGCTGTGCTCAGAAGCTGCCTGCCTGGCTCCCTCCAGCACTGCTTGCAGTAGTGTAAACAGGTGGAGCCATTGTGGAAGCAGTTCAGTGTTCCATAATGCCACAGCAGCAGTGTCTGAAAACTTACTCTTTGCCAGAGACTGTCATAAGTGCTTTACACATTGACTCATTTCATCCTTACA
Organism: Avahi laniger; assembly: GCA_963575035.1. Classification (NCBI taxonomy): domain Eukaryota; kingdom Metazoa; phylum Chordata; class Mammalia; order Primates; family Indriidae; genus Avahi; species Avahi laniger. The sequence continues at coordinate 10,941 of CAUYSK010068921.1, read as the reverse complement.
AGCACCCTAAGAATGAGGTACTGTTATTACCATCCATGTTTTCTTATGACGAGTTTCTAAAATGTTCATATCCTTTGACCTAGTAATTCATATTCTAAGAAGTCTCCCCCTCCAGGAAACAATACTTAATACAAAAGCTCTTTATCCACAGAAAAGCTCATCAACATGATATTTATCGTAGCAAAACATAAATAAGTGGCTAAATAATAGCTAAATGTTCAATGAAAAGGAAATATCTGAGGTACATCTAAACAATGAAATTTTATATAACGATTACAATTATGAAGATTTGTAATAAAAATCAAATAATCTTATAAGTTTCGATGGCATTAAAAAATACAAAATTTTCTGTTCAGAACAATCACAACAGTACAAATTTAAAACTATGCACAGAGAGTTTTCTGGCTCACAATGGCAGACTAAATATGCAACATTATTTTCACCATAAGAGAAATTCTTGGTGCCTTTGAAATCTCAGATTATAAAAAATAAAGTAGAGCAACATATGTTAAATTGGAAAAATTCAATGTGAACTTAGAAGCTTACAAGGAAATAATCTTTTCAAGCTAATCGCTTCTTAGCCTTTGGGCTAAGATCAAGTGAAATAATCTTTTCAAGCTCTGTCACCAACATGGCCAAAAGCAGATGTAGTGTTTTTGCTTATAACCATTATTCATGAGAATGCACAAAGCCCAGATCTCCAATGCTATTACTCATTTAGAAAAGCCAGGTCTCCTAGCACTGCCCCTGAAAGGCCAGTTCCTTACACCTGGGAATAGGAAAAAATATCAGAATTGGTTTGGATTACCATGTCATTGTGAGAAAGCAGACATGGCAAAAAGCAAAGGGGTCAGCTTAAAGGGAGTCCCACTGCCCAATTTGAGCACTGAAAAGGGAATAATAATCACAGTTAATTGAAAAACACCATAAGGCCATGACTGTGTAATGGCACTCAAAAGACATGAAATGTACAAAAAGGTAGTTATAACACAAAATAGAAATAAATAGGATATACTTAATTTTTATTGATTTTAATAAGTAGCAATGTATTATTACACAGCTGAGTATTTTAAGTGCATTTTGGTTTAAATGCATAAATATATATTTTTTAAAAATCTATGAACCCTCCAAAAATGGGAGGAAAATGGTCCCCAATGAGAAAGAAACTATTTCAGGAAGGGTGATCAGCACCAACGTTTATTCACAATAACCCAGCGCCAGGAGCTTCCTGCTGATTATTAGCACCAATGATCACACACAATAACTAATTAAAAAGGCCCAGCAGGGTCCTCAATATGATAAATTAGCTGTGTTCCAAAGAGTAAGGGCAACGAAGTGGACTTGACTTCTTATCTCCTAGAAGAGTAAACCTCAAACTGTCCCTATTAATTATAATGAGGTCCTGATTAGGCATATGTAAATTTCCAATAATTTTAACCTACCAGGACAATATATAGTGATGGCAGGACAATGGGCTAGTTGACGTCAGCCCAATAACTTAAAGAATACACCATTTCTTGGAAAGATGCCGGATTTAAAAAAAAATTAATTCATATGAAAGGCAGAAAATCATGACATAACAAATAAATCTTGATTGTAAGGAGTGAATTTGGCCAGACGATGAGTGGCTGGGGTTTGAATCACCTGGAACCTTATAACCGAGGCCCACATCCTAACCAATTGAAAACCAAGCCAAATTCTAAAACTGCCTCTGGTCTGAAATGGTATTTTTTTTCCTTGAGTCTGATAAATTTGACTACAATGTTAGAAAGATGTAAAATATTAATAGTATCAAAACTACTGCAAACTTAAGAAGGCAATCATTGGAAGAAATTTTTTAAAAGAGAAGAAGAAATCTATAATAGTCACACTTTAGATTGTTTTTTTAATCATAGTATGGTAAGTTTAGTAATCTATTAAAAAATTTTGTATATATTATCTTCTACATCTTAGGTTCTTACAGGCTTTAAGAGATTCTGATGTAGCAAACTTGTAATTGTAAACTCTTTAAAGACTTAATTAAATAAATTTCCACCCAATGTTTAAATATTTGGGGAAATGTAATTTATTAAATAAGTATAGATTTATTAATACTTAAATACTGTAAGAACTGTACAAATATTTAGAGGAGTATTTAGAGGAATATTTAGTATTAAGTTAATAAGATTTAAAAAGCCTGCTTTACACCAAATACAAATGGTAGTCAATCTTTTTCTTTACACACAGGAGTTTTCTGATTACTAACAAACCTATTAGTAGTTACGGCTTTCCCATCCAGAGACATCATTAAAATGATAATAAAGTGAAAGTTACAACCCACAATAGTGAGAGGAAGAGGTAGAAAAATCAAAGAATATTTGACAAGTTTCTTAAACACAAAAAGAGAGGACACGTGCTGGGTGGTGAGCAGAAAGGAGGATGCTGCCGCCCAGACAGAGTTGAGAGAAGGCCGAAGCTGAGGGGAGGCAGGGAGAGGAAGGCTGGAGACAGGGAAGGAGGCAGAAACGGGACTGACAGCCACCCCCCAAGCACCCCCTGCCCCCAAACCTCAAAAAGGCTCTCTAGAGAAGTAGAAGGGAACATTTGAGGAGAACGAGGCTTATTAGTAAGAAAATCCAGGTTTTAAAAGATGAAACAAGAAAAGGGATATGACATAATGCAAAAAAATGAAGTACCAGGAGTGGAATTTTTAAGCACAGTGGTCTTCCCTTAACTGTGGTTTCGCTTTCCATAGTTTCAGTTACCCACTGTGAACTGCGGTCCAAAAATATGAAATGGAAAATTTCAGGAATAAACAATTCATAAGTTTTAAATAACTTCTATTATAGTATATTGTTATAATTGTTCTATTAATATTTTATTATTGGTTACTGTTGTTTATCTCTTACTGTATCAGTTTATAGATTAAACTGCATCATGGTATGTATGTATAGGAAAAAATATAGTATATATAGGGTTCAGTACTATCCAGGGTTTCCGGCATCCACTGGGGGTCTTGGAATGTGTCCCCCTTGCAGAGGTGAAAGAGTTGTCTCAGACAAGGAATATTCCCACTGCCTATGAAATTTCCCCCAAATGGGAAACTGATTATCCCAGCTCAGGGCCTATTCATCAAGTTCCTCTTTCTGTTTTTTTATTATTATCTTCAAGAAGTATCAGTGACTATTAATACATTTAGAATTAGAAGTGTTCTTAGGCCTAGTCTAGTCTACCCCAGTGAGAAGACGAAGTAATATGGAAAACCACACCATGGAACAGTGGCAGCGAAAGGTTTCCTGACTTCCAGGTCAGTGCTGTCATGTAAGCAGGTCAGAGCTTCACATGGAATCCAGAAGCATACTAAAATCTTGCAAAAAAAAAAATAATAATAAGGTAAAAAAAAAAATTTCAAAGACATATAATTGAAATTTTAAGAAAAGACTTGATGTTAAATTCAGAGCCCTGCCCACAAACTTCCACCAAATCCATGAAACCAAAAGAACAATTTTTCTTCATTTGCAAAATAAAAATATAAAAGATTTTAGTGATTATCACTGCTTAAATAGATGAGATTCACAATCTTTCATACACTTGAGTAGAGATGAACATAAATCGTCATTTAAAAAGATAAAAGGTATACAGAAAAGAGAAAGGCTGGGAGTACTTTCCCCCTCTTTTTTTCTTTCTTTCTTTTTTTCTAATCTGTAATGAATCAAAAACATGAATAATAATGATTCCCAATCACAATTCATAAAGCATTAGCCTGGTGTATCAGAAGGAATCTTGATTATTAAGACTCATCTAATATGAACTGCAGCTCTCCCATAAACCTCAAAATCTCCACTTTCTTCTCTGAGCCTTGGTTTTCGCATCTGAACACCAAGGGGATTGGATGATTCTGAGTTATTTTAATAGTTCTTACCACTTCTAATATTCTATTTCTGTATCATTAGTTCTCATTTTTTAAAATTTAGCCTTTTATTCCTATAAGCATGACCACTAGATTTTGCAAAAATGCACTTACATTCAAAGTCTAGAACAGCTGGAACTGAGATCTCTTGGCCAATAAAACTTGTGAATATTTGGCCTTGCCCAGGGAACAAGTAAATGAGTTGGTCTAGCCAGAAGCAGCAAAAATACCATAATCTAAAACAATATCAAGGTTGGCACCTAGAAAAGATATTTAGAAGTTTATGGAAAATCTTACGGAGAATCAACCCCAAAACCACATTTCTCACTACATAGTCAAGTTTATGAGAGGAGAATTATGCCCCCACTTTGGAATTGGACCTGCGCTGGAAATCAACTTGATTCGGCAGATTTGATTGAGTTTCTAGAGTGTGCAAAACCCTGTGCTCAAAGGTATGGAGGACACCAAAAGGGTACACAACAGTCCCCACCCCTGGATTCATAATATAGAAGAGTTTCGTTATTAATAGTATGGGTTTTGCCTTTCCTCCTAACTCCACTCCCTTCTAGTTTTGAGAGTTTAGCTGAATTATTATACTTAATGTTTCTAAGCCTCCATTTTCTCATCTGTAAAATGGTGATGATAATAACGAACTAAATAAAGCACTTTGCATAGTGACTCAGGCACAGTGAATTCTCAATAAATATGAATTTATATGCCTATAAATATTATAAATGTTTTAAATAGTGAGGCAAAAAATATGTACAGATATAATAGATAACTAATCAACAGCAAGATGGAGTGAGTGTTCTAGAAAAAGTGCAAGCAAATTGTCAAGATGACACAGAGACAGGAAATAATGCCAACAATTTATAGTAAGGATGCATAAAACAACAGGAACAGGTGGAGAAAGTAGAGGACAAAGTTCTGGCTTGTTTTATTTTTCCTGGGACCCAAGACAGAACCTCAAGTTATTTCAACATTTGCAAATTAAAACCTCTCTAGCGTCGGAAAAGTTTTAAAAATCATAGTCGGCAAAGAAGTTTGGGTGACATAATGACGACCAAGACAGACCCTGGTGCTTTTCAGGGTCAGGGTCAACACCATGCCAAGTAATTAATTAATAAGGTAAGTTAGGTTGCAGCCTGAGAATAAGTTGGTCCATGGAAGCCTAATCTCAGGATGAAAAATATCCTTTACCCCTATAACCTAGTTAGTGTGTTTGCTCCTATATTCAGCTAAAGTGATATAAGATCTATCCCTATCCAATTTTCCAAGTAATGGACAACTACTAACAATAGCTATCACCCTATGAAGTATCTATTATTAACAGCCCCCCTTTCACAGATGTGGAAAGTGAAGTTCAGAGATAACAAATAACCTTGCTAATAGCTCACTACTCTAGTGCCCAAATGAGTGATGTCTTAATCTTTTCAGGCTGCTATAATGAAATCCCTTAGACTGGGTAATTCATGAACAACAGAAATTTTTTGCTTACAATTCTGGAGGCTGGGAAGTCCAAGATCAATGTGCCAGCAGATTCGGTGTCTGGTGAGAGCTCACCCTCTGCTTCAGAGATGGTGTCTCGTTGCCGTGTCCTCACATGGCAGAAGAGAGGGGTAAGGGAACTTGCCCAAGCCTCTTTTATGAGGGCGTTTATAATCCCATTCATGAGGGTGGAGTCCTCATGACTTAATCACTTCCCAAAGGCCTCATCTCTTAATACCATCACATTGGGTATTAGGTTCCAACATATGAATGTTTGGGGACAGGGGCGGGGTGGGGGGACATCAGCATTCAGGCCACAGGAAGTAACCAGCATGCAGTGGGCACAGGACAAATATGTGTCAATCAGTTGAAGAAGTTGGGATTCACACTCAGCACTGTTTTGCTTGCCTACTACAGTCACTGCCTTTTTTGTGAGTAATAGGTAGTCATGCATTCTTAACAATTGCTTCCAAGCCTCACTTGGAGATCTACAGACCCTAAATTTTGGTCAAAGGTCAGTATTTATTTTTAAGAAAAAAAAATAACCAATGCTTAGTACTTACCATGTTCCAAACACTGTGCTAAGTGCTCTGTATATTAACTCCATTAAATCCTCTTATCAAGCCCTTGATTAGATTACTATCTTTATTTTCATTTTCAAGACAGAAAAGTGAAACGTAGAGGAATTAAGGAAAATGGCAGAGCCAGCATTCAAACCTAGGCTTTCTAACTCCAACGTCCACGCTCACAACCACCTCGACACGCATTGCATTCCCATCTCAATTTCATCATGGGCATCAATCAACTCGACTTTCACTCCTTGACTGGAGAAGTAACAAACAGTATGTCTTCTCTCCTCTTAGAATAAATCTTGATGGGCCTCCTCAAGTGGTGACTTCTTGGGGGGAGCTTTGCTGACCCTAACCACACAACTGGACTCCAGCAGGAAGAAGGAAGTGTAGCCAGTGTGAGTGATGAATGGGTTGGATATTGAATGTGAACAGAGCAGCAAGTGAGTGACAGCAGCTGCCTTGTTCATCTTTTACCTGCTTCCTCTCCTTGGAAAGTACTCCCCCTGCTACATTTTAACGAAAATGCTGGTTTGGGTCATGATTTAGTGGGTTCCTCAAACATGTGTCTTTTCGGAGATGTGCCTGCAAGATATCACTTCTCCTGACCTTGGAAGTTCAAAGGCAGAATCAGGCTCATCCCTGCAGCATAGGTAGTTGCTGGGAGATGGGATTTCAGTGGGTGGGAAAGGCTCCTTGCTGGGAAAAAGGGAAGGGGGAAGCCAACTCTTCCTGCTCTGGGAAATCCGAAGCTCCTCTAAGAGGGAAAAATAACTTTTATTCCACCACAGTAGATGAGCCTTACATGCGAAAACTCAAAAGAAAGGAAAGATAGTGATTTTAATTCGTGTTAAAGAGCTCATATCAAAGCCTTTCCTAAGAGTCTGTATGAATAGTAGAGTCCACAGGGAGGATTGGGCTTCCATAAAAGGTGGGGGAAGGGGAAAGACATGGGGGGATGTCACCTAATTCACAGGTAAGGCACTGAGCACTCTCTCCTGCCCCACCCTCAAGACTCCATAGCTTGCCTCTGTGTCTTCATACAGTGTTCCCTCCACAGGGACCCTCCCCTCCCATCTCGACTACACAAATTTCCCCTGCTCATCCTCCAAGGCCCTGTTTAATGTGTTTGTGTGTCTTCCCACACCCCTCCACTTAGCTCATCCATTTCTGCTCCCATAGCACTTTACATGTTCTTTTTATCTTTATTTTTCATATTATATAAAAAGAAGAGAAGGAGGCAAAGAGGGGAAGGGAAAGGTATTGCATGCTTTATTTCATGTCAATACTACTGTTAGGTACACACTATTATTTCCAAATTACAGATGACGAAACTGGCTTAGAGATGTCTCGTAACCTACCCAAGGTCATGGGCACGTACAGAGCAGAGCTAAGACTGCCCTATTAGTCATTTAATCCAAGCTGATTTAATCCAACCAATTAAGCCCTCTTCCTTATCAGAATTTATTATCTACCCTGTTCATGGTGGTCTTTGCTGGTAGATTGTGAACTAACTCCTTAGAGCAGGAATCCTAATTGATCATTTCATTTCCCAAAGCACCCAGCTCAGCGGTGTGGCACGGACTAGGGCTAGGAAAAGATTTGCTGAAAAAAGGAAGGAAGCAAAGAAGGAACAAAGGAGTGATCTGATGAATGAGGAATGGGGGAGGGTGTATCTTAATGCTACAATCCAGTGTGTGCAAACAAGTTTAACCCAATGAATCCACACGTATGTGCAGGGGCTCTGTCGTCATCCCTGCAGAGACTAACACAGGCAGACGTGGGTTCTAAACAGCAAACACATTGGTGGGGTCGCATTAACCTGAAACAGCGGCTGGTACAGATTATACCTTCTATCTACTATGAACACAGCTCTTTTAAGGATATTATCTAGTAGTTGGGTCAATCTTGTTCTGCGAGAAATGCTCCTTTTTAACAGTCACCGAGCCAGACCATTCAGTGTGCTCAGGGCAGTGATTTCCAATTGCTCAGCAATTCTGACAGCCTGGCGGTGCTTGCCTGGGGACAGCAGACCCCATCTTTCCCAGCGCTGTACAGCAAGAGTTTTTATCATTATTGCTTTTGCTGATTACCAACATAAAGTCTGCTTATTGCCAGATTTCAAATGTTGCTGAAATGTATGCTTTATAAAGTAGAAGTTCCTCTGCCTCTCTTGCCCAACTTCCATTCCACCCCTCCCTTGGAGATAACTACAAAGAACCACTGGCATACACATGAATATATATCTGTATAATCTTTTATACAGATGGAATACTACCTGTATATAATCCTACAACCAACTTTTCTCATTTACCAGTTTTGGACACCTTCTCATGCCAGTTCAAAATATTTTTTATTCTTTTTAGGATCAGCATCATATTCCACTGTGGAGATGTACTGTTGTTTCTTTAACCAATCTCCTGCCGGTAGATATTAGAGCTGATACCACTTTATTTTTTTCCTGTTAAAAACAAGGCTGCAATGAAGATCTCTCTAGAGATGCAGATGATGGAATAGATGACATACATGTAGATACAGATGGGATTGTATATCTGTATCTATATATTGATATAGAGGACATAGATATATCTCTTCAATTCTTATGCAAATATTCTGTAGTATAGATTTCTGGGGTGACACTTCTGGGTCAATAGGGATGCACTTATTTAATTTTAATAGATATGCCAAATGGCTCTTGAAAACCTTGTAGTGATATACTCATCATATACGAACCATGATAAAAAGAATACTTTGGGGAATATAATCCATGCAAAAAAATTCTTTCCTAAAAGCTTTGGTTTCCTTTGTCATAAAATTAGAACATCTCTAAGATTCCAAATCTACATAGAGAAGGTGGGGAACATCCAAAAACCAACTTGGTATTCACTCTTTTAAGATCATAACCGGTGTTCTGGAATAATTCAGGTGAACCCCAAAGATTCCTCACGGGGTACCCCATGTTTAGAAGGAATGGAAAATACTTTCTAGTCTTACTTCTTCCATTCCCCAATCACACACAGCATTACTAACATGGCTCATCAAACTTGAGGGCTCCAACCTCAGATGCGTGCAGGGGCCGGAGGGTGAGGCCAGGAGTTGAGCAGGCCAGGGTGCCCCACACTGAGTGACGTTTATATCACTATCATCCAAAATCCCAACTGTTAAGTTGCATCATAGATTTTAGTATTTGGCTATTATATTTATGTCAACTGTCCAATGAGAAACTAACTTACTGGAGAGAAAGAACATAGTGGGAGTTGCACAGCCTTTCAGGCCATAGGTAAAGCCCAGCAGTCAGTTTTAGCGGGCTTGGCATTAGCACAAATTGTCTGGCTCCCTCCTTCCCCCGACACCTACAGCCGTTTCCCTTGTCAGATCTCCTGCTCCTCCCCGGCATCTCCATCACTTCCCAAGCTCATTTTTCACTCTGATGCTGAGGATGAAAGAAAGGTTCATTCATGTGGGTAATAAATGAACCCCTGACTTTGGAAGAGGGGTAATTAGCGTACATTATCACTTGGGCTAATGAGATCAGAGTGGTGCTGTCCGCACCCAACATGCCTAATCAAGAATTTAAATTAAGAAGTCCCACTCTCTGTGATTAAGGAGATACTCACTGAAACACTGCGCTCCTAATTCCTTTGTATTTTCATTCACCAGCTCAGTGTCAAATGTTTTATGACACTGAAAATATGCTTAGTTTAAAAGGAACAGATGCCCACATTTCCTTCTGCTCATTTAGAGAGACAACCTGATTTTTCCTTATCTGGGGCGTTATCAGCCAGATTACACACGAACAGAGACACACAAGTGATTCTAACTGGATTTTGTTAAAATTGTTTCTTTATAAGCTATATAAACAGAGCTTTAACAAATATCCCACTGTCGTGGGGAAAAAGAAGAGGTTAGACAGGAGAGGAGGTGAAAATGGATGCATCTAAATTCTGCTGTCATAAAAACTATTATTTTATTTGGACAATCATTCTGATGGAGGCAGGGAATAAAGTGCCCTTGAATTATCTCAAAACTGTAATCTAACAAAACTTCCATGAACTCCTATTCCATGTCTGACCTTTTCTAGACACTGCTGCATGGAAACAGTGCAATCTGGTAGAAAGAGATCAATTTTTGCATTCAGATCTAGATTCAAATCTTTTCAGCCACTACTTACAGAAAGACCTTACAATAAGATACTTAAAAACCCTAAGTCTCAATTTCCTCATCTCTTATCAACCAAGATGTTTTAAATTTGAAAACTTCTCCTCATCAGTAGACACCATCAAGACAGCGAGAAGACAAGCCACCGATGTGGAGATGCTATTTGCAACAAATATAACAACGACAACAACAAAAACAGTATGCAGAACATATAAAGATCTCCTGCAAATAAATAAGAAAAAGATAAAAATCTAATAGAAAAATGGGCAAAAGACTTGAACACTTTACAAAAAGAAAACCAAAATGGCTAATAAATGTTCTTTTTAAAAAGATGCTCAAACTCATTAGAAATTGGAGAAATGCAAGCTATTATAAAATCTAAGATACTATTTCATACGCACCAGAATGACAAAAAAAAAAAAATCTATCAATATCAAATGGTAGCAAGCATGTGAAACAATGGGATATTTACCCACTGGTAGTGGAATTCAATTTTATTATAATAATTTTAGAACACTACTAATATTTAGCATTAGGTAATCAACTTGAAGATAGGTATACCACATGTCTCAACAATTTCTAAGCTTCAACTTTAGGTACCTGCTCCTAGGAAGCTCTTGCAAATGTGTACCACCACTCGATACATATTTATAGTAATAAAAAATCTGTAAACAACCTAAATGTCTATCAACTATAGAGTTGATCATTTGTAGCACAGTTATCCAGTGGAGTACTATGTAGCAAGAAAACAGAATTGAAATTACAAAACACAACATGTATGAGCCTCAGGAACATAAAGTTCAAAGAATAAAAGCAAGTTGTAAGACAATTCATATA
>CAUYSK010068918.1:0-34630 GCA_963575035.1 Avahi laniger | reverse complement strand
GTCACCCCTAGGGAAACTAAAGTTTGGGAAACACTGCCCCAGGGCAACCAGGTTCTTGGGCTATATACTAAAAGGGGCCAGAGGGCCCCAGCTAATATTTAGAAACATTTCTAAGACTCTTAACTGGTTACCAAGTGCATTTCATTTAACTCCCTCTTCTCTTTTATCCTCACAACACTGCAAATGACACAACTGAGACTTTCAAAAATTAAGTACTTTGGGCCAGGCGCGGTGGCTCACGCCTGTAATCCCAGCTCTCTGGGAGGCCAAGGCGGGTGGATTGTTTGAGCTCAGGAGTTCGAGACCAGCCTGAGCAAGAACGAGACCCCATCTCTACCAAAAATAGAAAGAAATTAATTGGACAACTAAAAATATATAGAAAAATTAGCCGGGCATGGTGGCGCATGCCTATAGTCCCAACTACTCGGGAGGCTGAGGCAGAAGGATTGCTTGAGCCCAGGAGTTTGAGGTTGCTGTGAGCTAGGATGACGCCACACGGCACTCTAGCCCGGGCAACACAGTGAGACACTGCCTCAAAAAAAAAAAAAAAAAAAAAAATTAAGTACTTTGGCTAAGTGAAAGATCTAGAAAGTGGCAGAAGCAGGCTGGTCCATCCTAAATACACTGGACACCGGTTGTCTGTGTATCAAGGACATCTTCCAGTCCCAGACAAGCACCAAGATGAGACTCCTTACAAACTTCTGAGTCTGTGGTTCAGGCCAATTCGTAGATCCAGCTCTCGGAGGCTGGAGGAAATCATATCAGCCATTGTCACGGCAGACAATGCACAGCCAAGGGATCAGCATGACCACAACAGGACTCCAGAACATTAAGAACACAGTGATGGCCTCAGACTGCCTCTTTCCAAATCTAGACTCCACTTTACTATGTGTTTTAGAAATTTTGGGTAATGTGCTTCATTTGCCTGTGGCCACAGTTCACGCATCGTATGGTGGCGATAATGCTGGTGCCCACCTCACTGTGTTGCTGGACGGGCCGGGGCAGCACACAGACACGCACCTCCCACAGATTCCAGGCTCATCTGCTGAGTCAGCCTCAGTGATTCAAACCCCACCCACTTTAGATATCTCATTCTGCGTCTCTCCAAAGGTAGCACCTGAATCATCAGCCCAGATACTTTGCTTTTGCTCTGGGGATGTCTCAGATTACGAAGACCGATTCCTTGATAAATGCTTTATAGGACATTTCCTCTAGCACTGTGAATGTCCCTCCATAAATAATTAAGCTAAACTGGTTACTGAAAGAAATGATCAAAACCCACAGTCTGAGGACGACGGGAACTTAAATATTTTGCTTTGTTCTGACAGTCTGTCCAGATGCTTCCTGAGTTCCTTCGGGGGACAGGAGGGTGTAGGGAGGGCACAGCCCCCATTGCCGTAGAGCTTTCATATTGAAGATGTAGAGGGAAAGGCCCAGGGACCAAGGATAGACACTGGATGCAAATTCAGAACAGACAGGACATGAAGACTTGCAAGGAAAGAAACATGTAAATAGGCTTTTCTTAAGGGCGCCCCCTGCAGGCCAGAGGCAACAGCACCGTGGTAGCTAAACAAGCAGGTGCTAGTAAACATGTGAGAAGAATAGAGTTTCAACTACAACAGGGATGGCGACCCCCTGCATAGGATCCCCCTAGGCAGGCCAAAGAGAGAACGGTCAAGAACCCCCACAGAATGCATTTCTCTCTTCCACCTAGACTGTTAACCATGTTTCTAGAATTCACTTAGGATGCTCTCTCTAGCCTGAAGTTGTTGCATATGCTTGTTCATGTGTCCGTGCCCCTAGGGGGACAATATTTCCTTAAGCAGAAAGCCTTCCTCTCACTGCTAATATTCCAGATTCTCTTATGATAATACTGTAAACCCTTGCTAACAGGCCCTAACTGGGCTGCTCTAATGAAGTGGGCATTAAAGGACGTATAAGAACAAATGCAGATTTATTACTTTCTAGCACAGAAAATGACACTGCCTTTGTGGAGGCTGGGAACAAGCAAGCCGTCTTGGCAAACTTAGAAATGTTTGCACCAAGAGTCAGCTGTAACTAAGGCCGCTATGCTTAAAAACAATTTGTTGGCCTTTAGCCTTTGGTCTTAATTAAGTACTTCTCTCCCCCTGCCCTACACCCCACCTCCATTATGTGGACAAACTCTAGCCCATCCCAGTACCAGATTATTACAAATTCTACACTGAGGAGGCCCTGTCATTCCAAAGACAACTCTGCTCAAATTCCCAGCATAACGTAGGAGGCAGTGGGCGGTGGGGGAGGGGAAGGTATAAAAGCTCCCAGTAGTAATGGGCTAATTTTTCCCCTTTAAATGTGAACTTCGGCCATAGATTCCAGGAGGAGAAAAAATTAGGCCAAAGGCTGAAAATGAATAGTAGGTTTTGGCATCTGAATGTACGTGTAGCCCACATATTCCTTTCCCCAGTAGCCTATATCTTCCTCCTCTCCTTGTCCTTGGTATCCATATAAATGTGAATGAGGAGGAAGTCTCCTTTCACATTTTTACAGAGTAACGCTTCAGGGTAGCTATTTTATCACATTTCTAGAAGGAAATGCTAATGAAGCTAGACCAAAACTCCCCTGTCCCCACCTCCAAAAGGCAGAAACCTGCAAAACCAACACAATTCAAAGCCACTAAATCCACAATGATTTCCACTTGGGAACAGTTTGCTTTTTTATTTCATGGTTCTGAGTTTGGGTAGGCGTCTAGTGATTTTTGTTTGTTTTTAAGATGACACCTTTGCAATAATTATCAGGGACATTTCCTATTCACATCTTTCTTGGGGAGGATTAACTCCAACTGCAGGCTTCGGAATGTTGGACCCAGGGTAATAATGCCAGGGCGCAATGCCATTGGCATTTCACAGCCTGCTTCCAGTTACTGCGATCATCGATCATTGATCAGTTTGCCCTCCCCCACTCCAGGCCCTCCCCCACTCCTGATTTCTGCAAGTCCTGATAACCTCATTTCATGAACTGAAGGAAAGAGGCAAAAACTACTTCCCAAAAGTCCTCATGCCTCTAGCACTGTGCTGGGCACATGGTCTGCACCGGATAAACAGGTTTTGATTGATTTCTTGATTGATTGACCCACAATAGAATGCAAAGCCTTTGCTCTCTGGTGTGTTGAAGCATATATTCTTTCCCAGGGAAAAAAAATTATAGTCACTCTGCAAGAAAGCTTTCTGTCGATTAACACTATCCTCCCTCCAATCTCCCTTAGAATATAAGATCTGTCTCCCCATCAGCTGATTCAAAACCTTTCCATTGAATAGTTGATTCATTTACCTACCAAACATCTGTGAGAGACAACTATACGCTAGTAGTGGGGGAAATTCAAAAGTAGCAAAACAGGCAATTCAGAGGAGGAGCCACACATTCATCTAATAACCATAAGAATGGATGTAAAATTGCAATGATGATAAGAGTTATCCATGCAGTGTTACAAAGATGGTGACATAAGGAGAAACCTGATCACATGTGGGAGTCCAGGGAAGGGGACCTGGGGAAACACCATGTGAGCCAAGCCCTGAAGGATGCAAAGAAGTGGCCCCAGGGAGAAAGGCAGAGGTGCAAGCAGAGCAGTGGCCTTGGCTAGGAGCAGCACAGCACACACCGCTCCTCCAGTCCTCTGATGACCTGTGAGGAAGGCAGGACCTCCTGTTTACCCCAGACTCAGACACTAAGTCTTATCCTCCATGAAGAAACTAATTAGAGGAGCCTCCAGGACCAAGCCCACCTTTCCTGCCCACATTTCAGTACCGTACAAGATCAACATGCCACAGTAGAAACATCTGGTGCTTGTTGCTTTTTTGCAAAGATCATATATGCTTGTAGGAAAAAATGTGGCCAGAAAGGTCCAAATAAGAAAATTAAAATCACCTGGAACCTAGAGATGACCACTGAAAAACCTTGGATGTTTCTCTAGAGACTATTTTTCGGAGATGGAAACAGAGAGAGAGATACTTTTAAAAATCAAGACAGTACTTTACAGAAAGATATTCTGCATTTTTGTACCTAAATTTATCTATCTCTATCCAGATTTATCTATTATATCCATGTTATTAAATATGTCTTCAGAAACATGGTTTTAATGGCTGAAAAATATTTTTAATATTCCAAATAGAAAGCATCATAATTTAACCATGTCCTTCTTGTCGGGCCAGTGGGATGTTTTTAACTGGCCCCTTTTTGAATGATTCAGTAATAATCCTCTAGTGCCTACAATGTGATCCCATCTCCTAAAAGTGAAATGTCTAAAGGTGGGAGCACTGGGTCCCCGTGCTGTTCTCTCCACACACAGATCGTGCTTTCCAACCGGCGTCGTGAGTCTCAGACAGTGAGCCTTTGCCCTGTGAAGGTAAAGGGTGCTCTCTCCCTGAGACTCCATCTGGATGCATTTTCAATAATCCATGTGGCAGGTTCTGAGCCAAAGCCTAGAGGTTCTGTCTACGGCAGTGGAACCAAGTCCGGGCTACCAGGTTGCGTGAAAACTGAGACCTTAGCCTCGGGCTCCTCGGCACTTAAGCTATCCATGCTGTCCTAACTGACTTTCCGATTATCATTATTCAGATCCACAGTGCATTTCTTAAATTGAGGTGGGCCTTACATGTGACCTTGAAATTCACAGTTTTTAGGCGAGCATATCCATGATTAATCTATTTCCCAACTCTTCCTTTGCCTACATATTCTTCTTCCATCCTCACCCCGAAGCTGCACATTTGTTCCCAAGTGCAACAAACGACAGCACCACAAGGTGAGCAGTGTAAGTGTTTTGCCTGGAGGTAGAAAATGTTCACATTAGTTTCATGCTGACCCAGATAAGGGACATGATGAAAAAGATAGATAAATTTTATTGCATCCCTCCCAATAACAGCCTCTTCAGTTTATTATTAATAATCATCCTTCAAACATCTGACACCCACCTGTGAATGCATGAATCCCTAGTTGCAAACTGATATAAACTGTGCTCTCTTATCTTTCCTATATAAAGATTATGAGAATTTTACTGATTCATCAAGGTTTTGTGATTTTAAAAAAAAAATTGTAGGTTTTATAATTTCAAAAAGTTTGAAAATCTACTAATCAACCAAGCTAATCTATCAATATATTGTCCAAATACTCATCTGCCTTATCTCTCTGCTTAGACTTGCGGATCAGCTGAGGGCAGATGGCCCCGTTTTATCTTTTTGTATTCTTCCTTGCCCAAAAGCGTAAGTTGAGTGCTTGGCATACAATAAGTACCCTTCCTTCCCCCTAGGAACTATGTATTAGTACCACTGGTAGTTAGGACTTTACGTGTGTGTATGTATAGATACATGTACAGTCCACACATGCATACACATACATACATGTAAAGTCTGGACTATGAAAGGTCCTGAAAGCTTACAGAGGGTCAGTTTACCATGGCTGCAAAACAAAGTCTCTAAGGCATGTCAGTGTCATAACATGGTATTCTGGCTTCAACCACAGTGAAATGAAATGGGTTTCCATTCCCCCAGTCTCTAAAACTGTTCCCTGTGGTTAGCTCTCTAATTGTTCTTTACCAATATTGTTTTTCAAGTTCACACTCCCCAATAAGAGCTCGGAATCCTCCACATTCTTCATGGCCACATGGCCTTCACCTTTGAAGAAGATGAAAGTTCTCTTTGTGCCTCATCCACAGGAAAGAGATGAGGACCAGCTATGAAAGGGAGACCTGGATCGATGAGGTAGAAAACACATTCTGAATCGAAATAAAAAATGCGGCTAGAGTCTCAGGAGACGGGCAGCCTGAGAATGAATCCAGACTCCACCATGAACTGTGTGACCTTAGACATGTTATTGAATCTCTCTGTCTCAGTCACTTCACTCTTGAAATGAGGATAAGAACAATAATCTACCCCAAAGGTGGTACCGAGGGGTGACTAAGGCTTGCCATATTAAGAGGTTGGCAATGTGCCCAGTGCAGAATTGACATGCAATTAACATTAGCTGTATGTGTTAGTGTTATTGTTGTTGGAAAGTAATATAGTGCCAAGTTTAGAACACATAGTACTGTGTTAGACTGTCTAGGTTCAAATCCCAGCTCCTCCATTTACTAGCTGTGCAACTTTGGGCAAGTTTCTTTGCCTCTCTGTGCGTCATCTGTGACACGGAAATGAAAATATATCTGCCTCATGAAGTTGTAAGTTGAAATGAAGTAAGCCAGGTAAAAAGCTTGGCGTGGTGCCTGACATGGAGAAACATCCAGTATGTGTAAATCATTATGAGCAACAGTACCATCATCACTACCACCAGAATGACTTTCACGGGACATAAACCTGGAATAAAAGGATGTAGAAAAATGCTTGTTTTTGAAGACCAAACGGCAGCCCACCTTGTTACTCCTCACTTGCTTTGTTTCCTTGTAAGGCACACGCTGACATGTTCCAAGCCTGCATGGAGTTTCTTGCCCCAATCTGCCTATGAACGGGGAGACCCACTTCCTGGGCTCAGAGACCTTTCCCTGCTTTCCTAGGAGCTTGTGTACCTTGGCGAGAAATGTGGGAAGGCATTCTCCCTTCTACCCTCCAGAACTTACTACTGGATTCTTTATCTCTAAGGGAAGGCTGGGGAGCAGAGAATGCTGACAGCAAATAGTGTGGGACCCTTGGTGAGATCTGGCAGCCCCAGATCCACCAACATGAATGAAATGACCACCTGACCTCATTCTAACACACAAAAGCCCCCAGAAATATAGCAGAACTCAAATTCGTAGGTGTCAAGACTTGGTTAATTTCTCACTTAATGTTAAATGTAAAAATGCCCCCAAGTCCCACCAGAGTAACAGATCTCTGTTCCCTTGCCTAGGCTTTTGTCCCAGAGCCATACAAATTTCACCTTCACAGTCAACAGTCACACTAATTCCAATCCAGATGTGTAACATCAAAATAGGAAACCAGATTCAGGTGAGAACTCTAAGTCTCTGCTGTTCATGTATTTCTGTGACAACCCAAAGAGTTATTTTCACAAATTCATTAATTCCACAAACATTTATTGAGCACCTCTTTTAGGCCAACCAGTTACTGTGTCAGTTTCTTGGGGTACCCACATTATTAAGATTGGTTCCTGCCTCCGAGGAGCTCACAGTCTGTCTAGTGGAAGAGCTAGAGGTATAAATAAGTCATAATAATGCAATGTGACAAGTGGAACAATGAGGGGAGTGAGACACCCAGGGAGCTATAAGCACAGCCTGAGAGCATCTGCAGACGCTTCCTGGAGAGCATGTCTGTGGGGCATCTCCCAGCACCAGGAGAAGTTGGTTAGACAAAGGAGATCAAGGTGGTGCATCTGGGAGAGCACATTTCAGGCAGAGAGAAGGACACACACAATGGTGTGGAGAAGCAAATCGTGGTTTGTAGACAAAGCAGAAAGTTCAATATGAGCACTGGCCCAAGATGAGGCTGGACAGATGGGCAGGAGCCAGAGCATGGAGAACCTTGCAGACCAAGCCAAAGAGTGTGGACAACATCCCAGAGGCATTGAGAAGCCGTGATGGTTTCAAGCCAGGGCTAGCCTGGTTGTCTTTGCATCTCAGGAAGGTCACTGTGGGGGCTTCTGGGTGGGATGGTTTTGA
This sequence comes from Avahi laniger, assembly GCA_963575035.1. Taxonomy (NCBI): domain Eukaryota; kingdom Metazoa; phylum Chordata; class Mammalia; order Primates; family Indriidae; genus Avahi; species Avahi laniger. The sequence continues at coordinate 27,012 of CAUYSK010068918.1, read as the reverse complement.
GACCACACGTGGTAAGACCAGTTACAAGGCTGTAGCAGGAGCCCAGGTGAGATATAATTTGAGCCTGATTCCTGTCCAGTCCTGTGCCTCTATTTAAATAAGCTCCTTGCCTTTCATCATAAAGCACTTGTCATTCACCTAATAAAATTATTAGGCCCATCCTAGTAACTGACCCAAACTCCACTGGAGAAAAGTTTTGTATTTCACAAGACCACAGACATCTCTGAATTGGGCTCATCTGCAAAGTCTGCAACACTACAGTTTCCCTACCAGCCTCTTGGTCCTGGCTGTGGACGAGCAAATGGAAGCAACAGCTCCCTCCTGGATCCAGGTGCCTCCAAGCGAGCGTAATTCAGTGCTAGAGCCCAATCCGATGACATGCATTAGTTATTACTGTAAGATGGCAATTCTGCGATAAAATACCATATTGTCACTTTCAATATGTACTAAAAGTGATTTACCAGAGCTCATAGGGAGCGACTTAGACAACTATCTGATTACAATATATGGGATAAATCACCCTCATTTGAGGGTTACATTATCCCACCTGACAACTCTAGATCAATTTGACAGCTAAAATCAGGGTCCCCACCCTCCCTACCCAACTCATACTGAGTTTGTCCTGGTTCGTATAGGTGAAGAAAATCAAAATTTTAGGTAGGCCTTCTGCTTTTCCTTCCATAGAAATTTCCCATCCTTCATTCAGGTCCCAACTGGAACCCCACGTCCTGCAAAGGCATCTTGAAAAACATTAACCCACTCTACAGGGTATCAGTCTTCATGGTAAAGGTCTGTAGCCCAAATGCAGCACTCTATCAGAACAGAAAGAACTGAACATCTCTCACGGGATAACCTTGTTTATTGATGGTCTAGGATGAATGTATCCCAGAGAGAGAGTCTCCAAACATAGCTGCCAACCATCGCTCCCCTTCCAGCACACCCATGCCACGCTGCCAGTAAGACTCTGAGTTTAATTTGTTTCCCTTTGAATCTGGATCGGCCATGAGACTGCTTTACCTATAGAACTGACAGTGTGTCAATGCTAGGCCTAAGACTTTAGGAGGCATGTATCTTAGTTCAGGCTACTGTAACAGAACACTGCAGATGGGGTGGCTTAAACAATAAACATTTATTTCTCATGGGTCTGAAGGCTGGAAGTCCGAGATCAGGGTGATGGCATTGCCGGGTTCTTGGTGAGAGCCCTGTTCCTGGATTCGTGCTTACATGGCCTTCCTTGGTGTGTACATGCAGAGATCCCATCTCTTCCTCTTTTTATAAAGACATCAATCCTATCATGGGTGCTCCACCCTCATGACATCATCTAACCCTAATTACCTCCCAGAGGCCCCACCTCCAATACTATCACACTGGGGATAAGGGCTTCAGCATATTAAATTGGGGGACACAAACAGTCCATAGCAGCAGGAATCCTTCCACTCTGGGGATCTTGGAGGAGTCTAGTCACCATGTAAGACACTTGGGCTGGACTACTGAGTGATGAGGGGCCTTGTGAAGGAGGTCACAGCCTTCTTGAACATCGCGGGCTCGGCTAAGCTCACAGATGAATGTGACCACACAAGTGACCAAGCCAACATTATGTGAAACATAACTGGATGGTTCACCCAATCAGTCTATAGAATGAATCATGAGAAATGATAAATCATTGCTGTCTAAGCTATCAAAGTTTGTGATGGTTTGCTATGAAACAATAGAGAAAGCTCCTCATGGATATATTATAATAACTGATACAGACTGTTTTCTACATGAAAGGGATTTTATACACATAACGCCATTTAACCCATATGATGCTCATGCGAGCTAAATATTATTACCCCCATTTGACAAATGGGAAACTGAGGCTTAGAGAGGATAATAGCTTGCCCCGATTCATAGAGCCAGCACTCAAGTCTGTCTGTCTCCAAGGTCTGGGTGTTTAACACTATACTTTTATGCTGAAATGTATGGTTCAAAACTAAATGAGTGGACATTTTTTAAATTACATGTTTTGAAACACCATATCTCAACTGCAGAGGCAGACAGCACTGGAATGAAATCCTGTCTCCAGCACGAGAGCCTTGCTCTGCTCTCCTCTCCCGTACTCAGTGTGGCAGGATTTTGATATTAATCAAAAGAGTGAAACTTCCCTCTTATAAAGTATATTTTCTACCCCTCAGTGATCATGTGGTTTTTCATCATTTTCTCTTAATCTCTATTCTTCAATGCTGTGATTTGTTTTTCTTACTACTTTCACGCGAACTGTTTTAACAGTGTGCCCTTGGACAGACTGCTGGCTCTCCCTAATATTTATCATTCTGGACCATAAAATGGACCCTGTGATTCCTTCCTGGCAGGGCCGTGGGGAGGATTAGATCCAGTAATACAACTGAATGCCCTGGCACATCATAGGCTCTTAAAAAATGACATTAGTGTTGCTGTTAGTATTAATATTATTAGGCTGAGTTGCTGATTCTGGGCCTTCCAGGGTGATGCTGCCTAGTTCACTAGAAAGGAAAACACCCCCAAAAATTGCCAAAACATTTCTGGCAGCCACCCTGCCCAACTAAAAAAGTGGAAATAAAGAGATAACTCTCTCAGTGACCAGACAAAATGGATCAGTCCCAGGTCCAAAGGTCAAGACAGTGTGCACAACGCCCACCTGCACCACAGTCACACACGTGATACTTGGATGTCAGCCAGAAGCACGTACTGAGGCCCTGCCGAGGTCACAGTCCACCACTGTGTTACCTCGCACACTTCAGCACCTCCTCTTAACTTGACCCTATCACCCCAGAAAAAAAAAAAAAAGACAAATTCAGGAAGGATGAGCCATGACATCAAACACTATCGTGGATGTTTTTGGTGTCCCTCCAAGATCCCCTTTACCTGGCAGGTGCACCCACCCCAACTGCTGCAGGTGCTGGCTGCAAACTGCCCTACACCCCCTCCTTCTCTGGAGGATTGCCTTTAGCTAGTGGGGGCCTCCTCACCTGGAGATACCTGGGTGGTTACACCCAAGGCCCAGGACTGACTGATGTAGGAGTATAAAGGCTCAGCCCCCATCAATACAGGGCAAACTCTGTTACAGATCATGCCCCAAAGCTCCCCACGGGACCATACTGATGCTAGACTTCAGCCATACCACATCCTTACTCAGCATCTTCCCTGGCCCTATCCAGCCTCCCTCCCTGCCCTATAGCTTTCTCCCCGGAGCCCTTCCTCAACACATCACTTAAGCAAGCATTCTCATCTTGGGCTTGCCTCTGGGAGGCCTGACCCAAGACAACCATCCTAAAGCCTTCAAGCAAAGGTAAGAAGAAAAATTCCTTCCTTACTCTTAAGAGGCTTCCTGTCCCCCTATCAAAGATTTTGGCTTAAATAATAGGTTTAAATTGGTTTAAATAACCAGAAAGTGGTCAAGCAAAGCAAAGAAAAACAAGAGGCTTCCTGTGACAGCCTCCACATTAGATCCCCACAGCGGGCCACTCTGCTGGTTTCCCAACCTCACCACCACTCCGAAGAGTGATGGCCAACAGAGGAAATCATTTCCAAGTGCAAGTAGCGGGGATGCAGCTCAAGAGAAAGGGAAGGCAGAATTAACGTTGGCTGATCATAACAGGAAACCACAGGTTTGGTCTACGGAGTCTGCGCGACAGTGGTTAAGAGCACAAGCTCTGAAGTCAGATGACGTAGGTTTAAATTCCTGCTCTTCCCCTTGCTAGCTGGGTGGCCTTGGGAAAGTTACTTCCCATTTCTGACCTTCGATTTCCTATCTAAATATGAAGATAATAATAATACGTGCTTTCTGGAGTACTGTTGTAAGATTTGAAAAAACACTTAACTGGCACATGGCTGATGCCCAACTAATATTAGCTATTATCTTGGGTAAAACACCGTGTATCAGCCAGTGCAGGCAGGCAAGGTTACAGAACAGTAAAAATCACTTCCAGGATCCAAGTGCCTCAGCACACCAAAAGTTACTCCCTACTCATATTACACTCCATTCTGCGTTGGCTCGGGGGCTGGGGGACCCAGGCTGACTGAGCAGCCACCACTGCTGAATGTCCTGGTGCCTGTGCCAGAAGTCACACATCAGCACTTGCACACTCTGACCCAGAAGCTACAGGCCTTATTTGGCTCACAATTCATCGGCCAGACTTAGTCACATGGTCCCATCCAATGGCAAGGGAGTCATGAAACGTCACCCTATGATGTCCCAAATAAGAAGAGAATTGGCATCCGTGAACACCCCCAATGTCTTAGCACACTGTGCTCAAGATGTTAAATACAATTTCCATTTAAATCTCACAACCATCCTAGGATGTGGGGATTGTGATTAGCCCCACTCCAAAAATGAGAAAGTGAGAAATACAGGATCTAAGTAACTTGCTTGGGCCATAACACCAGCAATTATGAGGGTTATTTCCCAATTGGAAGTGAAAACATAAACACAAAGACTCTCAGAATTGGAAAATGACATTTGATGTTCACAAAATACAACCTCTCGTCCAATGTGGTAATCCCTTCTGTAAGTAAATCATGGAAGCATGAAAGTGGGGTCACCCTTTAGAAAGAGCTAGCCAGCAGCCACCATGGCCCTGTGCTTGACAGGGAAGCGGAAGGGAGCACTGCACTGGTGGATTTTGAGCTTACACGTATAAGTACGGCCAAGTCAAGTGGCTCCATCACAAGATGAGGTGTTCCGGGCACACACCCTTCCAGGGACAGCCATGCATGAAAGTGATGTTTCAAATTGTAAAATCCCACATAGTGGGTGCTAATAATGTACAGCTCATAAAAGGAGCCAGGCTTTATATGAGTTTGATATGATTTGGATGTTTGTTCCCTTCAAATCTCATGCTGAAATTCAATCCCCAGTGGTGGAGGTGGATGGAGCCTGTTGGGAGGTGTCTGGGTCATGGGGGCAGGGCCCTCATGAGTGGCTTGGTGCCCTCCCTGCAATAATGAGTGAGTCTCACTTTATCAGTTCACAGGGGAGATGGTTGTTTAAAGGAGGCTGATACCCTCTCCTCTCTCTCTTGCTCCCTCTCTCACCATGTGACACACCTGCTGCCCCTTCACCCTCTGCCTTGACTGGAAGCTCCTTGAAGCCCTCACCAGAAGCAGATGCTTGTGCAATGCTGTTTGTACAGCCTACAGAACCCCGAGCCGAATAAACCTCTTTTCTTTATAAATTACCCAGTCTTAGGTGTTCCTTCATAGCAATGCAAATGGACTAATTTGTCTCAAATCCTCACAATAACCTTGTGGGCAGGTATTATTATCCTTACTTTACTAATCAAGATACAACAGTTAGAGATTTAATTCACTTCCCAAAACTATATGGCTCATCAGGGGCAAAGCGGGGACTCTAGCACAAATGCTCCTTACCCACGGTCTGTGCTCCAGCAAGGGAAGGCTCAACTTAGGAAGAACATCTCCATTTTTTTGTCATCTGGCGCAACTGTTCAAAATGTTAATTCAAAAAAAAGAACTAAACTTAAAAAATGCATTAATGACAAGTTAATTTGTTTCATGTTATGAAGTCACGTGCTGAATCGGGAGAAAAACCTCCCAATGTTAACAGTTGAGTATTTAGAGTACACAGACTGGGAGAAAAACATCTGAAACTAATGTTAATTAAACTGCCTACTATGGGCAAGCTTGTGCTAGTTTTTGAATAACATTATGTCATTTAACTTTCATAATTTCTTCACGAAGTGTCCATTTTCTATTATCTCCATTTACAGATTAGGAAATCTCGACAAGATTAAGTGAATTACCCAAGGTCACCCAGCTAAGCAGTATAAGTTCTCTCCACCAAGGTGCCTCTCCCAGGAGCGAGAGAAGAAATCACAAGAGGTTCCCATGGCAGGAGGCCCTAACTCCTTTTCAAGTAGCCACCCTATAATATCCCTCAAGACTGTGTCCACTGGAGTTTTAACCAATTCAGAAAGTTAGGCCTCCTCTTCATCATCCTTACCAGGCTTCTGCCAGAGTTTTGCATCTTTCAGCTGAGGAGGTTTTTCTTCACCAACTGAAGCCTCAAGACTTTTAGTTTGATTCGAATCCAATGTTCCAACTCAGCCCTCCTGACATCAGCTGCTCCTACCCACATATCTCCCCATATGCTGACACCCAACCAATACCATCTGTAGGACCAAAGATGTTCTGGGTCCCTCTGTTCAGAATAAGAACCCTAGCTCAGGATTAAAGGAACTTAAGGGCCACTGAAAAAGCCAGTTTGTGCCTTAGAGTCCCCTTATCCATTATCCTCTATTCTTCATGCCATTGAGCCATTTTGGCACACTGCGGAGCATGAAGTAGACACATCGATAGGTAAGAAGGAGAATAAGGAGGTGCAGGCATTGTGGATGCTGCCAGCTCTAATGAGAAAATACCACCTAAGGTAGCTATGATATAGGTCATCACTTGGGAAGTTTCCAGTGAAGATGTCACCATCTTTCTCCAAAATAAACTGAATTTCCCTGGAGATGCACTGGTTCTACACTTTAATTGCATCCTTATACCCTAAGTTAATCAGTATAATGTTTCTCCAAGTACAGTGACTGCTCTGGGAATAGGCAGGCAACTTAATAAGGCCAATGATAGAAAAGCCCAGGACTCCTTTTTTGGTTACTCAGAAAAGCAGCTCTCACATCACCCGCAAGACAGAAGCTCAGCAGAGTAAGGTACGGAGCTGCTGCATCCATCTTGTGATCATGAGGCAAAAGGAGAGGCAAACTAAGTTGAAAAATGAGATCAGGAAACCTGACAACATTACATGAGACCCTGCATCAAGCTATACCTGGACCCAGAACAAGCCCTGGACTTTCTCCTTAGGGAACTCTCCAAAATTCCCTTTTGGCTTAAGGCAGTTTGGGTTGGGTTTTGTGCCACTTAGAATCAAAATGGTCCTGGTAGAGTACCATAAGTAAAACAAGTCTCGGGGTCCTAGTGTCTGTGGAAAGAGTGGAGATTGAGTCTAGCTTCCTAAGAGTCTACCCTCCTTCTGTGTGCCATGTCATTGATGGTTTGCCTTTCAGCCTCTTGCTTGACCAGACCTGAGAAAATCCAGAGGCAGGCCCAGATCGTCCTGAATGCCTTCTGGCTCCTCAGCCTCTCCCCATCTCAGGTTCCAAAGCTTTGGATGCTAAATTCATATAAAGAGGTTGGGGACTTCTGTCCCTTTGCAGAAATAGCTAAATTGAACAAGAGAGAGGGAGCAATGCTGAATGCAAAAGAAGGACAAAGGGAGGTGGTGAGTCCACATCAGTGTTGTCCACATGTGTCTCCTGCCCCCAACCTCTTTCGTCCCCACTCTCATAGGGCCTTGTACATATTAGCTCTGCAACTGTAGGTAAGACTCTTAACAACCTGGTGTTCCACTTTCCTCACTGGTAAAATAGGGACAAGAGCCCTATAGAGTTGTTACAACAAAGCAGTGACTCAAGCATGCAAAGCCCTGGCGTCAGCACTACCTACGTTAGCTCCTGTTCTCGTTATCCTTAGGATGGACATCCTTGTCCAGATTGGCAGCTCCTTGATGGTAGAAGATATGATGTAATTTTCTCTGTATTTGTAGCAACCAGCCCAGTCCCTGGCCCCAGAACTGTCTTCCGAATGAATGACCCTTGATAGGGGCTCTGTAAAGAGATTTGTGCATTTATGTTTCATCCTGTGATATTATAAATGGATTTCTAATCGTGGAATTTCAAGCCCTGAAGTAGGGCAGTAGAGATTCTCGGGCCTTCCTCCCTTTGACAGTTTCTATTAATAGCTGAGAAATAAACAAGTTGGGAAGAAGCCATTCAGGAACAGCTCCCAACCTGAGATGGAATCCCCAAATCACTCTGCCAGAAACTCTCCTCAACTTGACTTACGACTTTGGCTTAACGTGTTTCTGGATTTCTCCAGCATGCAGAGGGGGAGCCCACTGGGAATGCCCTCTCTTTCCTGCTTTGAAAACCATGACACTCATGAGAATTTTCTGAGCAGAGAGTTTTCTTGCAGCTGCCTAAAATCAGCTTTTCAGAGGCACCTATGGAGTGGGCTTGTTCTTCCTTCCCTAGGCTGTCACCAAACCGGCAGAGAGTTGCGAGCTGTCAACTAGGAGTTTCTGTTTGCAGAGAAAAAGCATCCCGAGCGAAGATACTGTAAAGGAAAACGCATTGCAAGGCAAATGAGGGGAGAGAGGCCACTGATGGAGAAAGAGATTCACCTCCAAAGAAAGCAGGCATTTTCACGTGATAAATTTCTTTTGCATGCATAGTCCCTAGTCCCATGAAATGTTAACAACTTCTTCTATTATCTTCTTGTTCTGACATATGCTTAGGAGATCAGAATTGTAAACAGGTAATTCAACTGGGCAAGTAAATCACCTCTCCACCCTACCAACCCGTTAAGCAGGCACTTTTAGCGTTGCACATGCTTAGATCGGGTTTCCCAGAGGCTGGCAAAATGAGGATGGTAAAATGAGTCCTTAGAGAAACAGAGGAGGGCGTAGGATCTCCCTCAGGATGCGGGAAGACTTGTGGACAGTCCTCCTAGTAGAAAGAGCTGATGTGAACTTGCTAAACATCTCCATGAAACGGAAATAAGGTAACCTCAGATATAGAGTAAGTTGGACACAAAAGGACCTAGTTCTTTTCCCATAGTTATTCCTAGAAATGCCAACCCGTGCCTATCTCACAAACAGGAGAGGGCTGGGAACGCAGGGCTTGTTTCAATAAATTTCACCTGTGTCGTTTTCTCATCCTGCATGCGTTCAACAACCATCTGTTGAGCACCTCTTCCATGTCCTGCACAGTAAGCAGCAATTGTAAGAGTCCAGTGAGGGAGGAGGCGGTGTTGAAACACTGGGGGTGCACAGGATGGCATGAGTTTAAGAGGGATTTGGATATCAAATCAACAGGACTTTGTTGACTGATGGGATGTGTGAAGGTAGTGCAGAGAAGCTGAGTATTAGAAAGAAAAAGAGAGGCAAAGGTACGGAATCCCAGACTATCCCCAAGTGCCAGTGGGCACGGCGTAGTGTCACGCGCAGAGGAACAGGGCACAGGGGCAGGATAGCTTGAGGGCTGATTTCAGAGCAAGGCTCTCAGAGTCAATGCCCAGGACTCCTGATGCCCCTCTGAATGCTGGCTATAATTCTATCAACCACCAAGTCTCTTCTGCAGCCCTTTGCACCTGCTAAATCCAATTTGGCTCAAACACAGCCAGAATGGCTTTCCAAAGCATAAGCCCAGGTTTCTCTGCTAGAATAACAAAGCTTAACTATAAATTAATTCTAACTGAGGGAAAAAGGGCAGAGGAAAAAAAAAAAAACCTCTACTGGAGTCTTAGCAGCAGAAATTTAAGAAACTCAAATTCAAACGGGGAACAGGATATACAGAGCCCAGACCAAAATCATGTCTCCCAATTCCTCCTAGTGCAGTGTTTTCTCATCACTCATGCTGCTTCTCTGCCTTTCTGAAAAAGAAGAAAAACACATGAGCTCTCTGTTTTGACACGCCAAATGCTAAGCTCCCTGCTCACCACCTCAGTGTATGCCTCCAGAGGCAGAAGCCCCTTGAGCAAACCCAGGCATGGGTTGGGAGAGGGTTAGTGAAACACCAAATGTTGTATCCTCCTAGGACCATTCAACAGGATCCCAGTCCCAAGACCCCCTCTCCGTCCTGTACCCTGCTTTGTCACTGAGCAGTTGCTGACTTTTAGGACTCATTACCCCAGAGGGGGTGTCCAGGAGCCAACATCTATGGACTATTAGAGTGCAGGCTTTGTGCAGCCCCAGACCAGAGACGAGGAATGCTGGGAGCATGCCGAGGAAGGAAGGACCACCACCCATTTCCACCGATACGATCCCGCCCTGCTGGGTGCACTGATTTCTACCTCATTAGTCTCAGACCTCCGGGGGCCAGGACGGAGCTCTCAGGCTGCAACAGTGTGGTTTCAAGGGTCACAGGGCACTGGCAAGAAGAGGTAGCTGGGCAAGGCAAAGCAGAGCATTGCAGGGCTGGCATCTTGACTCCCCTAACCCAGCCCCCCGACCCCGCTGCTGCCACTGCTCCCGCTGCCTCCCTAGATCCTCTGCTAGGGGATGTGGTGGACTACCGAGCATCCGTTCCCTCTTGTCCTACCCTGGTTTTCCGCTGGGTGAATTGCTTCTCTATTAGTCTTACCCATGTTCTTCAGGGGAGGGTGCAAAATAACCTGTTATCACCTGTTTCCCCCCAGCCACAGTTGGGACCAATGAGAGAAAGGGAACACAGAAACTGTGTGGGGGCCTAAAACTCCAGAGTCATCCTCCAGCTGCTCGCGGGGGAGGTCCAGAGGGCAGGGGGCAGACCCTGCGAATAAAGCCAGCGTAGCAGGAGACAGCAGAAAGAGAAAAATCCAGACCTCGGTGACGTGGTTTGATCTTCTCAATTACATGAGGCACTAACCTTATTGTTTAAGCCAGTTTGGGTTGGACTTGTTTGTCATCTGCTCATCTTTTGAGGCCCACCTGAATTTCTACTCCCTAGGGGCCTTCTCTAACCCTTAGCTTGCACTGTCTTATATAAGAGAGGCTTTTTCGTGTCTTACCTTACAGATGTGCAGTTGAAGTAAACAGACACATGATTCATCCACTCACTGGCTGTGTGATCTTAGGCAAGGTGCATAAACTGTGAGTCTCAGTTTCCTCAACTGTGAAACAGAATAAAACTCTTTTCCCTTCCAGGAGAAACACATGAGACAGTGTAACAGCACCTGCTTTGTGGTAGCACAGTAGACTACCTGGGGAAAGGAGACCTCTGCGTTTGCTTCCCCGAGTATGCCAAGAACTCAGTGCCCTACACATAGCGGATGTTAAGTCAATATTTTTGTGCAAGTTGAGTGAATGAATGCGTCCCTCCCCCAGCTCCAGGTCAGAACCTGGGAATGTTAGCTGAGCCAAGCTGACCAGCATGCAAAGCATCTGTCCACAACCCCCTGGCTCCCTGCCAGGCTCCCAGCCCTGCAATTGCAGGAATTCATCTGATACCAGGAATCCCCCACCCCTTCCCCAGCATCCACTCTAAAGGTAATTCAAGCTCCAGGCGGCCTGTCTAGTTTGTATCTAAACTGTGGCCAGGGAGAAACACTCTGAGCCGAGGAGGAAGTGATCAGTGATAACAGAATATTTTAGTAGCTGAGAAAATAATAGAATATTTTATTAAACAGGATGGGAAGAGAGATCACGAATCTTCTTGATTCAGTTTCAAACAAGGGAAGAAAAAGTAAGCAAAGCCCTGTGTGGCTATAAAAGAGCAGCCCAGCCTAAGGAATGGAGAAGGGTCACCCAATTATCTGCTTTATCACTTCCAAAGGGCAAAATATTCAACCAGCCCTCCACATATGACTCAATCACCAGTGTGACTGTTACCTGCCCTTTTCAAGTTTTACCTCATTAGGACTCAAGGCAGGGCCAGAACACCCATCTACTTCCCTTCAGGTTTGCAGCATCAAGTATGATGTTGGTGGAGGAGGAGGTTAAAATAAATGCTCAAATTAAAATTACAGTTACCCTAACATTTCCATTATGTGTATGCCATACCATTGCAGAACCACAGAAGATTGGCTGTTTGATGAAGGCTATGTATTTTGTCATTTTTATCTCTAATGATGCTAATTTTCATTAAGCCTGTCTCGTAAGCTGCCTGAAATTCTTCCGGAATCAGGTGGTTAGTAACAAGACAGACAGACAGGCAGGCAGGCAGGCAGGCAGACCCTGTGTTTGTGTACCCCTGGTCCAATAATTCACTGGAGGAGATTATTCTACTGTTTAACAGAATCATTTCTTCATGATTACTCAGCAGTCAACATTAGTCTCCCTTATTACTCCATCTTATCATTCTACGCAGAAGCCAAAATATCAACTGAACTTACCCAGAAAGTACACATTTGAGTACTAACATTTAATTAGCATACATTATTGAGTATCCACTCTGATTTAAGCACTGAATTGAATGAGGCACAGTCCCTGGTCTCAAGCCGATCACTACTACCCTAATAATTATCTCCAGGGTTGTATTATGATTTCTATTAAATGCTAGAGCAATAGAACTGTTACTTTTCCCATTATAATTTCCAATTCCCTCATGCCTATCCTTTGCCTGGACATTCCCTTGTCCCCACGAAAGCCAACCCAGATGCCTCTGGAAATTGGGAGGCTGCAGACAACATCTGGTGCACTAGGGGAATGTGTTTGTCTCAGCCTAGCTCAAAATAGTATCTGACAAGCCTGAATCACACAAGTTCTGAAAAACTCACAAGAAATAACCTAAGAAATCTATAGCTGCCTCCTCTAATTTCACTCCCTGTCTGGCTGCTTATTGACTTCTGCAGCCTGTGTTGACAACATGCAACCCTGTTTCTGTCTGCCTGCTCCCATGCAGCGGCAACTAAAAAAAAAAAGGATAACATCACAGTTATAATTCATGCCAAAGACCCTGCTCTGGAGGCAAGCACCAGCCTGGAGGCAAAATTCCCAAGAAAAATAGGAGACTTATTGGGGAGAAAACGCCTGAGTCCCATTACCTTCCTTTTGTTCAGCCCCCTTCCTCTTCCCTCGGGGCCACATAGTTCATCTGGCTGCTTCAATCCTCTGCCCCACATTTAAGCTTCCAAATACCACATTTGCCACAACAAAATATGTTCAATGTAAGGAAAATGGGGTACAGCCCACCCCCTCCACAGCTCACGTAGCTTTTTATTTGTTAAAGTGAGCTGAAAGACTTACCTGCCAGGCTCGAGTTAATTTCACTGCAGGAATGGAAGTGCAGGGTGCATATCCCAGGAAATCACAACCTCAAGGGGCAGAGACAGCGAAAAGAGGGACCACCACATTCCCCAGGCCCTCCAGTCCTGTGTCTCTCCCGGAGCAATTGATAATCTCACTAACACCTACAACAGCGTGCAGGAAGCTGCCTTCCTAACACCGCCCTCGGTGTTCGTGATTTTGCAACTCTCTCACCCTTCAAATCTTAGTGCAGCACCGGCAATTAGAAACCTGCACACATCTGGGGCCTGGGACAGGGTGTTTTGTACACACATTGGAAGCTTCAGCCAGCAAAGAGGACTCTCTCGGCAGGCTCATCCTCTCCCAGGGGATTTGTTTGAATCTACAGATTGTGTCATGCCAAACCTGTCTCTTTTCTCCGTGTGAATCACCAACGCAAGAAGTCACATGGACCCAAGATTCCCAGAATGAAAGCTCTGCTCTGGGAAACACCAGGGATATCTACTCTTCTATTAGCCGCAACCTTTAAATAACTACTTTGATCAGAATACATGACGAGAGAGGGCATTTTGAAGCTCAGTTGCTATCGTAGCAGTCAGAAAAGAAGTAGGAGTAACAGCCACCTTCTTGGTCCAGCAAACAGTTACCTGGGGCCCCTTCATCCTCCTGGCATGTTCAGAGTTTCAAGGCAGCTGTAAATGTTTGGCATACTCTGTAATAATGCAGGGGTCTTGAAATCCCCTCGTTTCAGACCCATAACGTAGCAGTCCTAAATGTATCACCCAATCCCAGGGTGAGCCGAATGACGCAAGGATATTTTGGATCGAACCTGTCATTTCTTTGCTCTTACCTTAAACAATAAGCAGAGATTAGGGGGTAGGATACTATATATGGAGTTGACATCTTGTTATGCTAACAAATACAGGCTCAGTTATTACCCATAACCTCTCACAGTGAGGGAGCATCATTTTTTAATTACTTATTAATAGTGTTAACCATACTAATAATAGAAGCAGTTGACCCTTATTATGTTGCAAGCACGGTTCACTTTTCATGCATTATCTCATTGAATATCTCAACAATATTATGAGATATGAGTGACTAGTATTTTTCCCACTTTAGAAATGAGCATACATAGCATTAGAGATACTAGGTAACCTGCCCGAGGTCACGTGGTTGACAATCGTTTCAGGATTGGAATCTAGGCCCATGTAATTTCAAAACAAGTGACATCAACTGTTTTGCTCTACCACACCGAATAAGTGCTCAGAGAAAGCCCTAAATCACTTATATCTTTCATATTTGAAATCTATGACTATTTATGTGTGAATTAACTTCAGTTTACTCCTGTGTTATGTAAAAGGGTTTGTTAAGGAGCATCAGCATATGCACTAAGGTTTCAGAAGGAACAACAAAGTTTCTTAAAAGAACAAACTGCCTTTAAGCACTTGGGCAGCACCTACTTGCTTATAAATTGTGTAAATATAAATTTTCTAAAAAATGTCATATATTCAATAAAAAAGACCCATCAATCCACTTCATAAATCATTGTTCTCATTACTGTTCTTGAATGTGATTTTTAAAAATTCTAAGTAATCACTTATTCTGACTTTTCACTAATTCAGAATTTTCTTGCAATCAAATGAAAAGATTTGTAGACCTTTCCTTCACAGATGTTAGCTTATTAATACTCATAATATCCTCAGGGCAGATAAGAAGTACCATTTCCCTCATCTTATCAATATTCAGGAGAACATGCATAGATCCTAAGCAGGTCAGTGGTGCATAGCACACAATGTGCAATGTATGATAAACCACACCATTCAGAATAGTTCATCATCCTTTCAGTGATTCATCACTCACCACGTGCAGTGAGACTAAAACACCATTTTAAAGGATGCAATAACTCCCTTTTTAAAGTTCTATAACATTTGAATCCAGCAAACCTGGGATCAAATCCAGGCTCTGTAACTTACTAGTTTGATCTAGTCAAGGCATTAAAAATTATCAAAGCTAATTACTTACAAACTAATAATTGTGTCCCTCCATTGGGTATTTCTTTTTGAATTCCGCTTATTAATTCAGCTGGTTAGATCAAGGAGTTAAGTACGAGTTATGGAATGAATCCTCATGTGGGTCAGTTAGCTTTATACAAGTTGGAAAATGGTCCATTGGCAGGGACTGGCAATTTGTGCAAGCAAAGGGTATAAAGTCTTCCTTTGCTATGGCTTGAAAGTTTGTGCCCCTTCCAAAATTTAGGTTGAAACTTAATCCCTTTTGTGATAGTTTTAAGAGATGGAAGCTTTTGGCAAAGCCCTCATGAATAGATTAGTGCCTTATAAAAGTGCTGGAGGGTACTAATGTAAGCTGTGTTTGCCCTTTCACCTTCTACCACGTGTGGACAGCGTTTGTCCCCTCTGGAGGATGCAGCAACAAGGCACCATGTTGGAAGCAGGGAATCGGGCCCTCACCAGACACTGAATCTGCCAGTGCTTTGATCTTGGACTTCCCAGCCTCTAAAACTGTGAGAAATAAATTTGTGTTGTTTATAAATT
This sequence comes from Avahi laniger, assembly GCA_963575035.1. Lineage (NCBI taxonomy): Eukaryota > Metazoa > Chordata > Mammalia > Primates > Indriidae > Avahi > Avahi laniger. Next base: position 11,697 of record CAUYSK010068918.1, on the reverse strand, counting down.
ACCCAGTCTCAGGTATTTTGTTGTAGCAGTACAAAGAGATGAAGACAGTCTTCATCCTAAAAATTTTGGGGGTGGTGCAGAGGAGACCGGGGAATGGTGAAGATGAATCATGATGATCCATCACTAGCAATCAGAGAGCAACCCAATGTATGTGCCCCACCTGGCAGCCAGTCAATAATTTTCATAAATATAGCAGAGAAAATATCTCTACTTTGACGCTAGAGACCAAATCTTACACACTAAATCCACAACTTATGGGACTATGAGGTTTAACTAAATAATGCCCATAAAGGATCATGCACAATTCAGGAAGTAAATATCTTTAAAGACCCTTCACCAGCTCATTGGAACCTAAACTCCTCCTGGATCCTTAGGTTTATGTATTTTTGTAGTGCCTTTTCAAATATCTGTAATCCCATGAAACAAACTAAATACTTGACAGCTAGGTAAAGTTCCTATCAAATATTCCCGTAAAGCTCAAGAAGAGAAAATTGGTGCTTTTGGGAGGTCAAGTCTTTAAAAACACACCAGTAAAAACATCATCAAATAAAGAAAGACAGCTCACACTTTGTTTAGAGGTCACTGAAATTTTCAAACTAATCTTTCTGATTTTTTCCTATTGTATTAGGAATGGAATGGATGGAAGGAATAACTACTTCTTGGCTCCAAGGTCAACTCGTAATAGGAAAAAAAAAAAACAGTGGTTTCCTATTTCTGAGAGAAATTTCTCTTAAAGGGGAAAAATGCCGTTTTCTGCTATGGCTTCATTATCTCCTCTCAATATTTGTAGCAGAATAAAGTAAAATGTTTTACAGTTATTTCTCTGCAAACACTCAAAATTGAGGGAAAAGAAAAAGAACAAAACTCAAATGGCCATTTATTTTATGTTCTGTTCCATAGACCTTAAAAGTAAATAATAATGAATTCAGTACAGATGAATGGTCCCAGAAAATTCCCCCCTAGTTACAGCTAATTCCAGTTTCCCTATGACACTATTGGTATCTTGAGGGAAGAGCCTCTCTTCTGCTTTGCATTTTTCCAGACTTTTTCTGCCATTTCACAAACAGGGCAATTCAATGGCTACAGGTAACACAACACAAGCAACTGAAGACCATGACAATGTTGTGGGCCTATCATTAATGCGATAGGATTAGCAGTCTTATCAGAAGAGGAAGAGAGAGAAATATATTCATTCTCTCTCTCTTTCTTCTCCCTCTTTCCGTCTCCACCCCCCATGTGAGAAGGTAGCATCTGCAAGCCACAAAGAAAGCCCTCGCCAGAATCCAACCATGCTGGCGATCTCAGACTTCCAACCTACAGACTGAGAAAATAAATTTCAGTTGTTTAAGCTACCTATGAATGATATTTTGTAATGGCAATTTGAGCCAACTAAGATAACACATCATTTGCAAAATTAGAGATGAAAAAAAAAATCTTGAAAACAGCCAGAGAAAAATAACATCCTACCTATAATGGAAAAATTGTTTGAATGACAGTGGATTTCTCTTCAAAATCCAGAGTCCAGAAAAAGTGGCACAACATTTTCAAATGCTGAAAGAAAAAAACTGTCAACCTAGAATCTTTATCTAATGAAAACATCCTTCAGGAATTAGGGGAGAAGTCAAGATATTTTCAGATGAAAGAAAATGGAAAGAATTTGTTGCCAGCTCACCTATCTTTAAATAATGGCTCATGGAAGTTCTCTAAACAAAGGAAATGATTTGTTAAAGAAAGGAATCTTAAAACATCAGGAAGGAAGAAATAACACAGTAAGCAAAAATGTGGGTAAATAAAGTAGACTTTTCTTCTCCTCTCAAGTCTTCTAAATTATGTCTGATGATTGAAATAAAAATAATAACAGTGATATGTTTCTAAATGTATGTAGACAAAATATTTAAGGTTATATTATAAACAGGGGAGGCTAAAGGGACATAAAAGGAGGTTTATGTGAAAGTTTCTACACGTCACGTGAATTGTTAAAATGACACCAGTGTGTGTGCATGTGTGTGTCCATGTGTAACACCTAGGGAAACTGCTAAAAAAGCTATATAAAGAAATACATTCAAAAACACTATTTTGATAAATCTAAAAAAAAAAATGTTCAAGTAACCAACAGGAAGGCAGAAAAAGAAAAGAGAGATAAAAAATAGAACAGAAGAAAAACAATAAAATAGTAGACTTATGCCCTAACATATAAATAATGACATTAAATGTAAAAGGTCTAAATATGTGAAATAACAGACGGAAAATAGCAGGATAGATTGAAAATGTGACCCAACTATATCCTATTTACAAGGAAATCACTTCCAATATAATGATATAGATAAGATAAAAGGCAAATGATAGAAAAAGATATATCATGCAAACATTAAAAGAAATCAGGAGTGGCTTTATTAATATCAAATAAATTAGACTTCAGAACAAAAACAATTACCAGATACAGACAGGATTACTAGGTAATGATAAAAGGGTCAGTGTAACTATACTAAACAGCAGCACTACAAAACAGGTAAAGTAAAAACTGTTAAAACCAAAAAGGGAAATAAAACCAATTACAGTTTGCAACTTCACACCCCTCTCTTGATAAACTGGTAGGTTAACTAGACAGAAAATTGGAAAAGGAGATAGAAAGACTCAACAACATTATCAACCAGCAGTATCTAATTGGCAATTATTAAACAGTCCACCCAACAGCAAAAGAATACACATTTTTTAAAGTATCTATGGAACATATGCCAAGACAGCACACATCCTGAGCTAAGACAAACCTCAACAGAATTAAAAGAATTGGAATCATATAGAGTGCATTTGTCAACCAAAATTGAATCAAAACTAGACAGAAATAAAAAAAAAAAACAGGAAATGCTCTAAACAGTTGTAAACTAAACAAGACATTTCTAAGTAATACATGAGTCAAAAAGGAAGTCTCAAGAAAATAAAATAATACATTAAACAAAAGGAAAATTAAAATAAAACACATCAAAATTTATGGGTCACAGCTAAAGCAGTGTGAAGAGGGAAATATATAGCACCAATTGTAATATCAAATCAGTAATCTAAGCTCACATCTCCAGGAACCTACAAGAAAAGGGCAAAATAAATCCAAAGCAAGCAGAAGAAAGAATAAAGACAAAATCAACAATTAATGAAAACAAAAACACAAAAACAATCTAGAAAATCAATAAAACAAACAGATAATTCCTTGAAAACATCAATAATATTGAAAAACCTTTTGCCAGACTGACAGAGGAAGAGAAAAAATACAAATTATCAATATCAAGGGTGAAAGAGGGGATGTCACTATGGCCCCTAAAGACACAAAAAGGATAATAAAGTAATGCAACAAACAATACCACACCTACAAATTTGACAACTTAGGTGGAATGGATCAATTCCTGTAAAAAACCCACTATCTACCACAAATCAACCAGCATGAAATAGATCATTTGAATAGCCACATAAGGATTAAGGAAATTAAATTTTAAAATACTCCTCAAAATAAAGTCTCCAGGCCCAGATGGTTGCACTAGAGAATTCTATCAAATATTTAAAGAAAAACTAACACTAATTTCATAAAATAACTTTCAAAAAATAGAGGAGAAGGGAACATTTTATTTCATGAAGCTAGTATTATCCTGATACCAAAATGAGACAAAAACAGTACAAATTAAAAGAAAACTACAGATCAATATCCTTCACAAATATAGACACAAAAATCCTTAACAAAATATTGGCAAATAGAATTTAGCAATACATACAAAGAATTATATACCATTACCAACTGGGATTTATTCTAAGGATGCAAGTTGTTTCAACATTCAGAAATCTATCAATGTAATCCACTGTGTTCCCAGGCTAAAGAAGAAAAATCACACGATCATTTGATGAAGAAAAAGCAATGGACAAAATTTAACACCCACTCATGATTTAAAAAACTCTCAGAAAAAAATAAAAATAGAAGTGAACTTCCTCATCTTAATGAAGAGCACTACAGAAAACCGACAGCTAACAATGGTACGTTAGTGAATGCTTTCTCCTCAAGATCAAGACAAAAGCAAGGATGTCTGCTCTCCATCCATTCTTATTCAACACAATGCTGGAAGTTCTAGCCAGTGGAAAAAAAAAGAAAAAGGACAATGTACATAGATTTGGAATGAACAATACAACTATTCTTATTTGCTGATGACATCATTTCTATGCAGAAAATCCAAAGGAACCTACACATACACGCTCACCCCCATGAATTACTGTGTGAGTTCTGTAAGGTCATAGGACACAAGATAAGCACACAAAAAACAATTTTTTTCCTTCATACTAACAATGAACATGTGAACACCAAAATTAAAAATATAGTATCATTTGTAATTGCTGGAAAAATTAAGTACTTAGATATAAATAAAAATATAAATATAGGCCAGGTGTCGTGGTTTGTGCCTACGCTCCCAGCACTTTGGGAGGATGCAGTGGGAGGATCACTTGAGGCCAGGAGTTCAAGATCAGCCTGAGCAATATAGTAAGACCCTGTCTCTACAAAAAATTTAAAAATATATATATATCAATATAAACCACACTTGCATGCCGAAAACTATACAATGCTGATGCAAAAAAATCAAATAAGTTCTTAATAAATTAAGAGAAATACTATGCTCACAAATTGAAAACCCAACATAGTAAAGATTTCAAGTCTCCAAAATTGACGTACGGATTTAGCGTACTTTCTGTCAAAATACCAGCAAGTTTTTTTGTAGATATAGCTAAGATGATTTTAAAATTTATGTGACAAGGAAAAGGAACTAGAATACCTAAAGCAATATTGAAAAAGATGAAGTAGGAGGAATCCATCTACCTGATTTCAAAACTTATTGTATAACCACAGTAATAAAGACTGCATGGTATTGGCAGAGAGATGGATACATTGATCAATGGAACAGAATAGAGATGCCATAAATAGACCTACACAAATATACTCAACTGATTCTTGACAAATGTGCAAAAGCAATTCAATGAAGGAAATACAGCCGTCTTTTCAATGCATGGTGTGGGAACAATTGTACTTCTGTGTATTCAGGCAAAAACTGAACTTCAACCAAAGTCTCATACTTGATATTAAAAAAACCTCAAAATGGATAATAGACTTAAAAGTATAAAAGTATAAACTTTTCAGAAAAAAACATAGAAAAATCTTCAAGATATAAAACTTGGTGAAGAGTTTTCAGATTTGACATCAAATGTACAATTCATAAAAGGAAAAATTGATAAATTGGTCTTTATCAAAATTATAAACTCTTGTTCTGTGAAAGATCACGCTAAGAGGATGAAAATTTAAAATTCGAGCACACAATAGGAGAAAATATTTGCAAACCACATCTCTAGCAAAGGACTAGTACTAGATTATGAAAAGAATTTTTAAAACTCAACAGTTGAAAAAAATTCATTTAGAAAATGAGCAGAACACTGAAAAAGACATTTCACTGAAGAGGATACACAGATGGCGAAGAAGCACACGACAAGATGTTGAACATCATTAGTGATTAGGGAAATGCAAATTGAAACCACAATGAGATATCACTACGTACCTGTCAGAAGGGCTAAAGTGAAATATTTCGGTTGTTTCGCAAAAACCTAAACTTGCAATTACCTAGCAATTGCACTATTGAATATTATTCTAGAGAAATGGAAACGTATGTTCACACGCACACAAAAATTGTACACAAATATTTATAGCAGCTTTTTTCATAATAGCCAGATCTAGAAACAATGCAGATATCCTTCAACAGGTGAACGAGTCAACAAACTGTGACATATTTTGCTAAGTAAATAAAGCTAATCCCAAAGGCTACATAATATATGAACTCATTTGTATAACATCCTGAAATGGCAAAATTAGAGAAATGAAGAACAGACTGATTAGTAGTGGCCAAGGTTTAGGTAAGGGTTAAGGTATGAGGGAAATGGGCTTGGCTATTGTACAAGGGCAACGTGAAGGATCCTTGTGGTGATGAAAATAAATTCTGTATCTTGATTATATCAGTGTCAACATCCTGGTTATGATATTGTACAACAGTTTTGCCAGATGTTACCATGGAGGCAACTGTATAAAGTGTTCTTGGGATTTCTCTATATTATTTCTTGTAACTTCATGTCAATATATTAATATAATTATCTAAAAATAAAAATTTAATTTTTAAAAAGTAAAAAAAAAAAAAATCACATGTATATTCCCTCATTATTTTACTTGCTGGGTCTCTTCCCTGGAATTCTCTGCATGTAAAATGGGTCTTGCCCCTGTTTACAAGAGACAATCAAGGAAGATTCTGTTTTCTGAAGGTCTTCTGTTTTCTGGCAGATTAGTGAAAAACCTACGGTTCTGAGAATCAGAACTTCCTTTCTTCTAACTCATTACCAGTCCTCAGATTCTCAAAGATAAAACTAATTTAAACTCCCTTTTTCTTTTTCCCATTTTATAGTATTTTAGAAATCACAATTATTCTCGGAGTAAATAAAATTGCTTTATTATTTAGCCTTACTCTTCTCCAAAACTAAATCATCTCCTTTTTTTAGTTTAAAGCCTGGAGTACCATATTTAGAAAAATATTATTCTTTTACCCTGTGTGATATACTTTTGGTCTGAAGAAGGAGTTAGTACCCAAAATTTACCCAACCAACCAAGAGTTCCTGGCATTAAACACTTGTATTTGACTTCTCTGGCTTCAAGGGTGTTCCTGCTAATGCACTAATCCACTAATGCAAATGATTACTTTCTCCAGATTAAGCTTCATTTGTAAAATGAAGAGACTACAAGAGACAATATTAGGTCATTAAATATGAAGTATTCGATTTCAAATCAAAAATTTAGTTTATTATATCTCAAACAAGAAGCAGTATGTGCCTAAACTATCGACACAGTTTTGTCATCTTAACAGTAGCCTGTTTATGCTAGCAGCGAAGAGGCCTGGAGAGTGAGTGGCAATGTGATCAAAAAGGTGTTTTCCACAGCTTGATTAGAATTGAATATTTTTCCTTGCAAGAAGTGGTCCAAAGCTGGTAAGAAGTGGTAGCCAGTTGGTGCAAAGTCATATGGTAGATGACAGAGAGTTTTCAATTCTAGCTTTTGTAGTTTGAGCAGCATTGTTTGTACAACATGTGGTCAAGCGTTGTCTTGCAAGAGGATTGGCCTGTCTCTATTAACCAATCTTGGCTGCTTAATGACAAGTATCCTCATCATTTTATCTAATTGGTTGCAGTAGACATTTGCTGTCATCAATTGACCAGGTTTCATGAAGCTGTAGTGGATAATACCAGTGCTGGACCACCAAACAGACACCAGTAGCTTTTTTTGATGAATGTTTGATTTTGGATTGTGTTTCAGCACTTCATCTTTATCCAACCATTGTGCCAAATGTTTGCAATTATCAAAAAGAATCCATTTTTCATCTCACGTAACGATACAGTGTAAAAATGGTTCGCCTTTATGTCATGACAGCAAAGAAAGGCAAGCTTCGACACAATTTCTTTTCTCATGCTTGTTTAGTTCATGTTGTACCCATCTATCCAGGTTCTTTCCCTTGCTGGTTTGTTTCAAATGGTCCAATATTGTTGGAATCGTAACATCAAACCTTGCTGCTAATGCACGCATAGGTTGAGATGGATTCACTTCCACTATAGCTTTCAGCTCATTATTATCCACCTTGGTCTCTGATCACCCACGTGGGTCAGTTTCAAGATTAAAATCACTAGAATGGAACTTCCCAAACTATCAACGTACTGAGCGTTCATTAGCCACATCCTTCCCAAACACTTTGTTGGTATTTTGAGCTGTCTGTGCTGCATCGTTTCCACGATGGAACTCGTATTTGAAAATAACATGAATTTTTGACTTGTCCACGGTTTCACAAAAATTTCTCTAAAAAGAAATTTGAAAGATAATCACAAGCCAAAATGTATGTTTGAAAGACTGAGGATGTACCTTCACAATAAACATAAAACAAGAAGTGTCAAAGTGAAACGTCAGAGATATCAACTGTCAAACTTAGTACTTAAGGAAATCGGACATTTCATACTTAGTTACATAATACTAATAGGTAATACAAAAGATAATAAATTAATAATATCTAACATTTATTGACCAGTTACCATTTGTAGAGCACTATGATAAGTGATTATATCATCTCACTAAATCCTATGTCCAAAAAGATAAATATTATCATCATACTCATTTCACAGGCTCATCTGGGTTTAGAGTGTTGGATTAACCTTCCCAGGGAATGGGGCAGCACAGATTCAAATCTAGGCCTCCCCCCACCCCACAGCCCACAATCTTAGCCACTGCTCCAGGGTTTAAACTTCCTTTGAGATCTAAGAATTCAGTAACTCCTTTCTGTCAAGAAATATCACAGGATGGAATTCCTATACTGGATGGGAGATTGGTCTCTATGAATTCTTATTAACTCTTTGGGCTTGTGATCTCTGAGGAATGTGTATGCACTATAATAACACTTAGTGGCAAAGTTAAGAATATACGTACTTCCTTGAGCACAGACGTTGAATAATGCCAGTCCTCACATCTGTTAACATCCCACAGTAGACAGGTAAGCCATACCTAGTCTGTGGCATATCTTGCCATATTTTTCAGCATGACATAGCCAGTGACTTCTGAGACCAAACTCTTTTGGAAAATTATCATCAAACCACATTTCTTTAGTTTCTGCAACACTTTTGTTCTTTTTCCCAATTTAATTGGTCTTTCTTTTCCTCCTTGTTTACATTCATTCTTTCCTTCCTCTTGGCTTCCCCATCTCCAAGGTTTTTTCCTTTCAGCAGAGGAGTTGTCACTTTCTTATTTAATCAATATTTGCAGTTTGAAGGAAGGAAATGTCTTCAGGCTGGAGCAATTATACCCCATCCTTCCATTCTGAAAAAGTAAAGAATACTAGAAATATTTTTCTAAATTCTTGGTTGTTGTAGAAATAATTATTTATGCATCAACCCGTACTCAATATATTTTTCTTTACATTATTCTGAGACTGTACAAGAAAGTATATGTGACTTTTAAAAAATCTTTTTTTGCTTTTCTATTTTTTTTTTTTTTTTTGCCTTCTTTGTGTGTGTGTGTACGCACTTGTGCGCACACTTCTTTTTTTTAAGCAACTTTTTAGGCCTTCCTATCCACCTCTCAGGGAGCCCTGACCACAGCAATCCCTCACAGCACCCTGTTGAGGGCATAAAAATTCATTCCAGACCAGACAAAGAGAAGGCCAGCGTGTCCCACTGAGACATGTCAGAGTTTCAAAACTGTCATAAAAATAAACAACCAAACAGAGGCTTGAGTGTCCTCTGTGAGAAGTGGTCTATCCTTGTGGAAATATGGTTATTCAATTTTTAATAATTCACAGAAGCCCCACTTTAATACCCCTCAAGTATTCCAGGAGCACAGGAGACACTCCTGCCACAAAGAAGGGCCATGCAGGGTCTTCCAGATACACCCATGCACTTAAAGAATTAACCTTCTTAGTGACGATTGTTGCCTTTCAGGAGCTCATACCTCAGACTTTCACATCTTCAGCCCTCAGCTATTCCAGACTTATGGCCAACGTCTGCACTCCTGAGTAAATGGAAGGGAATGGTGGTGAGATCATCAGACCACTGGATTATCTACATATCTAAATATTTGAAATATTCACTTAACCAGCAATGGAATGATTTTCTTTCAAACAGTAGATTTATATGGCAGTGTTTATTTTCTTTAGGTTAACACCGTATATTGATACCCCCACAAGAAGTGTCCAGGGTTGTATAGAGAAGTCAGACTGGGAAGAAATGCTTATCGTCAACAGAGCAGCAGGATAACTAACGGGAAGGCCAACTGCAGGTAAGAGAGTGTTAGCTCTATCCTGACTTCTTCCTTAGTAAGGAAGAAAAGGCAAAGATGCAATAAGCTGGAACAAATAGCCAAAGTCCCACCTGGAATCTGTGGTGTGACCCAAGAAGTAAGATCTAACCATGTAACACTGGTTTCCTGCCTACTTGAATTCCTATTCCATCCAAATCTTCTAGATCAAGAGTTAGCAAATATAGTAAATATTTTAGGCTTTGTGGTCCATGCAATCTCTGTCACAACTATTCAACTGTGCCATTCTGACACAATAGATAGTAAACAAGTATTGCTGTGTTCCAACACAACTTTATTTTACAAAAATAGGTGGTGAGTTACATCAGGACTGTGGGTCCTGGTTTAACAACCCCTGCTCTATATGCTTATTGGTAAAGCCCAATAACCACTTACATTTACTAAACAGCATACACAAAAATAAAGAATCAAGGAGAATTTGCCTTACCAGGCATTCGTACTGTAAAGCTACAACAGCTAAAGCAGCATAATACCAGTGCAAGCATCACAGAAATATTAATTGAGCATGGTAGAGAACTTACTGTATACAAAAGCTCATGTAATATAGGAATTATCACAAATCAGTGAGGAATAAAATGAATTAATAAATCGTTCTGGGAAAGTTTGTAATTAGAAAAACAAAAAGAAGTAATTTCATTTAGCACTTTATAAAAAATCAATTTCATAAAGATTAAAAAGTTAAATTAAGAAATTAGAAAATGCAAATGAATATTTATCTAATCTCTGAACTGGGAAAGCCTTTTTGAACACAAAAAAAGCAATTGAAGAAATCATAAAAGGAAATAGTCAAACAATTATTTTTTACTACAGAAAAAAAAATATTTCTGCTCCTCAAAGAACATCACAAACAAAATTAAGAGGTAAAATTAAAAGAAAAAGTTTGCCACAAGTATATATTTGCAATACCAAGTGGTAATAATATTAATCAATAAAAATCCCATCAGAATAACAAGGGAAAAATTTAAATCCTCAATAGAAAATAATGAATCTGTGACATAAATATTTCATACAGCAATAAGAGGAGAAAATTTTCACATTATAAATAATAAAAATTTCAAAAATAAAATCAGACCCCTCAATATCAATGAAGGCTTACTGAGGCAGGCATTGGCTCTTATGTCCTACAGGTGGCTTAAGGGTGAATTGCTGTAACTTTCCTTTAACATTTTTGTACCATAAAATCCAGTAATCCTACTACTAGGATGTCCCTACTTTGACAGTAATCTCACTGCTTGGATGTCAAAGAGGCAAAACAAAGATTTACATACCCAGATGCACATCATTATTTATAACAGAAAAAATAGAAAAAAGTTGAATGTCTGGAAAAAAGGACTAATTAAATATAGTATATTAATACTAAAGAATATAATTCAGCCACTAAAATTACACTTTCCAAAAATTTAATGATTCGGGAGGAAAAATTAAGAAGTAAATGCAGCAAAATGCTGTAGGAGATATTTATTTCTAGGTTGGTCATTTTTTACTTCTTTTCTATTTCTCTATATTTTCCGAGTGTTCCATATCAGCATCATCAAACTTTAAAGGATTAAACAGTAAATATTTTGAGGGCTGCCAACTTTAGTCTCTATTGCTACCACTCAACACCATTGTAAAGTAAATGTAGCAAGAAACAATATGGAAAGAAATGGACATGGATGTGTTCCAATAAAACTTTATTTTCACAGGCCTCTGTGCCAACCCCTGTTCTACATGAATGTGAATTAATTTTTATAACAGGAAAAAAGAATGTTATGTTTATTAAAGTGGTTTTTTTATTGCATTTACTCATC
>CAUYSK010068916.1:0-65788 GCA_963575035.1 Avahi laniger | reverse complement strand
CTGTCCTTGGACACACACACGAGACTCTCCCAACTACATGGCCCAGTCCTCGAGTGGTGTCTGGGGATGACACAGTAGATGCAGGGACCGTCACCAGGCTTCCCAACCTGCCACACCTCCCTTTCCTCACGTGTGCACTGGGATGCTAATATTCCCCACCACAGGGTGGTTTAGACGATGAAAGGATCGATGTATGTAAGGCCCCAGCATGGTGCTGGACACGCAGTAGGGACTCAGTAAATGGCAGTTCTTTTCTCCTGTCCCTACTGAACACTGGCCAGATGAAACGTGAGAAGTTTGGTCGAACTGTGGAAAAGAGGAGCTCTCATGCCACCAGTGGAGGACTCACACATGGGAGTAGAGGAGGAATGTTTAGCCCCTGTGAAAATAAAGGAGTGGTGGGCGAGGCCATCCTCCCTGCAGCAGCGAGGAGGAGGAAGATGAGGAGAGATGGGAGACACCCGCTGCAGCCAAGTCCGCTGCAGGAGGGACAGGCAGGAAGGAGCCGGAAGGTGGTCTGGGTGTCCCCACATTCTTAACCGTCACACTCCGCATGGAGTCTGGAGGCGGCTCAGAGCGCGAGGAGTTTCTCTTTCGGTAGCAGAAGCAGACAGATGGTGGGATCATGACCTTTTCCCGAGCTGCCTTCTCAGGCCAAGGCCTTCATTTTGAAAAGCCTTAAGAAGCAACCAGGTCAGGGACCATTCTCAAGACCGTGTTTCCTTAGCACAAGGCAAGATTCTGAACGCTCTGAACTGACAGCCACAGGTTCACAAGAACTTTCTTACTTTGTGCAAGAGGCCCGCGTGGGAGACGTGCTGAGTGTGCAGACCGAGCAGAGGTTCCTGGAGACTCCGATCCATTCCCTGTGCCGCACCACCCACGGCAAGGGCCGTTTCACAAGGGTCACTTACAGATTTTGATGTGAGCTGTGGTTTGCATTCCTCTGGCTCTCTCCAGAGGACAAACCTAAGACTAAGAATGAATTTTCAAGAACCTGCCCTGTTTACAGAGTCTAGGTTTAACGGTAACTGATTAAGCAGAGTGAACTCTGCCCACTGAAACAGTAACTGACCCCTTTGGAATATGCACACGAGCCCCCAGATCAGCCTGCACTTTATGATTTCTGTAGACAAAAAACTTTGCTCAAATTTTGATCGGGAGAGAATATCTCTAGAAACATATTTTTGGAAATCAAATACAAACCTAGAGTCAAGATAAAGATGCCTCCTTTCTAAAACATACCCAGTTCTCAAATGATTCATTCCGCTGATACCACATTGTTCACTGATTGGCACTGGGCTATTACAGGTTGAGTGGCCTTTACCCGAAATGCTCGGGGCCAGAAGTGTTTCAGATTTTGGAATATTTGCATTATACTTACCAGTTCGGCATCCGTAATCCAAAATCTGAAACCCTCCAGTGGGCATTTCTTTGAGCATCACATTGGTGCTCAGAAAATTTCAGATTTGGGAGCATTTCAAAAGATTTCAGATTTCCGGATTAGGAATACTCAAGCTGTGGAATTTTGTGCAAATGAAATCAATTGGTTTAGTGCTACTTTTATTTTACTGCTGAAAAGCAAAATGTTAAATAAGAAGGTATTATTTAAAGAATAATTATATAGCTGCACACCTGTGGTTATCTGAAAGAATGGTGCACTAGGGAAAACCTAGGCTTAAAGGATAAGACCCAGCTAGGTCCAAAGCCATTTTACTACATGGGTGACCCTGGACAAGTCTCTTCCTCAATTCTCTCTGAGAAAGAGAAATACCAATCACCACCTCAGAGGGCTGCCAGGATATCTAATGAGACACAGGACACACCAAGTGGGTCGTGATGGCCCTCAACAAATACGGGCTCATCCCCACTCTCCCCCCTCCCTCCAGCCCCACCTCCGATGTCCACGCTCTGCGAGGAATCAATCACCTCACTGTTATCTCCTCCAACTGGAACCCCGCATGGTGGTGATAAAAATAAATGTTCACTGAACACCTACTGTGGGCCAGGCGTTGTGCTAAGGGTATATATGTTATAACTACACTTAACCCTCGCTGGCAACACAGTGAAGGAGGTACCAATATCAACATAATCCCCAGGGTACAGATGAGGAAGCTGAAATACAGCAAGTCAGGTAAGTAGCCCAAGGTCGTACAACCAGGCAGTGGACAGTACCAGAATCTGAATCCAGCCGGTCTGAGCTCTTTGTCTCTGCGCTAGGCGGCTGGGCCAGTAACAGGGCTGAGGAGGGGCCAAAGAAGATGTCGACAGACCAGACAGGGAATGTGGGGGGGGAGGCAAGGGGAGTGGGGGCCATAGGAGCACAGCTGCTCCACTCTGAGGCTACCCCAGGACCAAGCAGGAGGCTGTGCGGTTTGGGATGCAGGCTTCACACCATCCTCTGCTGGACTGCAGTCCTTAAGCTTGAAAAAAGTAAACCCTCAGAAAGTCACTGCTAAGCCTGATTTCTAAGGTCCTGTCTGTCCAGAACCCTCAGAACCATCTCTTGTGACATCTAACTCCCACCGCCCCCATTGTTCATTCTCCTCCTGGCAGCCACAGTGATCCTTTTAAAAGCAAATCATATCGTGTCACTTCTCTGCTCAAACCCCCCAGTGGCTCCTGATCTCATGCAGAGTGAGGGCCAAAGTCCTGACAACGGTCTCCCAGGGCCGACACAGCCACACGGGCCTCCTGACTGCTGCTCCAGCTCCAGGGCCTTTGCACCTGTCACGCTCTCTGCCTGGGCTGTGTCTCCCCCAAATGGCCCCTCAGCTCCTTGTTCAGGAGTCGCCTTCCCAATGATGCCTTTCCTGACCACTCAAATTACCCTCTCCAGCTCTCCCTATCTCCCCCTCGGCTTCTCCCCGCCAGCGTTTGTTACCATCTAACAAGCAGTATTTGATGTGTTTATTACGACTGCTTCACTCCAACTGGAACATCAGCTCTATAAGGGGAGGGATTTCTGTTTTGGTTACTGCTGTATTTCCAGCACCTAGGACAGCGCCCAGCACTTAGTAGGCACTCAATAAATATTTGTGGAATGAATGAATGAAACTTGGTTTTATCATCTTCTCCCCTGCCCAACCTCCCTGTCTAAAAGAGCCCGTTGATAAGAGCTTGTCCACTTGTTAGGTAAAGGAAACATACAACAAAGGAATTAGTCCTTTAACCTATTCTATCTCCAGTTTTCTAGCCTCCAAAACTGGAGGGTTGGACTAGATTATCTATGGAGTCCTTCCAGCTCAGAAACCTTCAGCTGACGAAAACAGCCATCACTCTTCATTACAGCAAGCCTGTAACTGCATTTACTTGATTATAAAAACTGTGTTTCCTTTAGAATGTGCAGTTAAGGCCCTATAGCCCCATACCCCTTAGAATAAGTGAGGTTTGGCTGCAGTTGTGCTACGTGGATTTGTAACCTGCGCACCAGGTCAAGATTAACCTCGAGTGCTGGGATCACTGCTCTTGTAAAATCAACCCAGGTTGGGTTACAAGGAAGTAAACCAAACCACATTTGGTTGTTTCTTAAAATCAGAAACACCACCTCTCCTTGTCCCCCTCAATTTAACACTAATTCCTTAGCAGCCCATGCTGTTGATTTTGGGGTTTAGCCAGAGGCCCTCTGGAGAAATAACAGAATTACGTGTTCCAGGCCAAGAGGAAAGAGCTGGGATGAAAGCAGACCCTGGTGTAATAACAGAGTGTCCCAGGGCAGAGCTGGGGGTGAGGCCCATGTCAGGGTTGGGGGTCCTTCAAGGTCGTTCCTGCCCTGGGCTATGTAGCCTAATTCTGCCTTTGGGGAAACATTAGGACCTTCATTTCGCCATCTGAAACAGGGACTAAATGAGCAAAGCATCTACCCTTCCAAACTCCACCTGGCCAGGGGCAAATTCACCAGTGGTTACTGGTGAGGCCTCCACTCACGTTTTCTTGACGTTTAATGTGTAATTCACTTCTCAGACTGAATATCCAGTCACTGTTCAGTAATATTATGTTGGTCTTTCAAAGGATGAGTTTGAAACACAGAATCAGTATCAACCTGCCTGTGAGCTCCACCGGAGTCCTACCTTCTTGACAGGCTCCCAGCTGACAGCAGGTCCCCGCCCCAAACGGGCTCCTGTAACATACACCAACTGATCCATTTCCACCGAGGAGCAGGAGGGCGCAGTGGCTGAGTGCACGTGTCACATAAGTCAGATGTGGTGGGCACCCTGGCTCTACTGCTCACTTCTAGGTAGGCAGCCTTAGACTGGTAACCCTCTCTGTGCCTCGGCTTCCTTGTCTATAAAATGGGAATAATAACAGTACCTCCCTGTGGGGTTGTTATAAAGATTGCATACAACTGATAAATTAATACACATAAATCACTTAGCTCAGAGTCTGATAAGGAAATGCTGACTAAAGGGTGGCCATTATTATTAGAAAGTTTATCTTTACACCTCAAGTCACACATGATCCTGAGGTTTGGGCCGGCCCTCCCTGGTACATATTCTGGTACCAACAGAGGGCTTAGTCACTGAGCATGCATACCGGAGAGCCTAGGCCAGCCAGCCAGGGAGACAAATCGATGGCATGCACGCCACCCTCCCCTTCCCCTGACCAGGAAGGCATCTCTAATCAACCTCAGCACTCTTCTCCCACTGACTGCAGCCTTAGGCTGATAATACTCAATTTGGAGCTTCAAGCAGCCATGACCACCACAGGGAAACCTGCCTGCTATCCTCTGGCTACAATCACCAGGCAGAGATGCTGGTGAGGGAGAGATCCATGCATGGGAAGAGTGAGGGCAAGGACCACATCCCCATGAGAGTGACGAGAGGTGAATGGAGCTTTGCCTCTCGCTCACTGCTGCAGACCCAGCACTTAGAACAGTGCCTGCCACGCGGAAGACCCTCAGATGGCTGCTGGATGAACAAATCAGCATCTAACCCATCTGAGCCCACAGCACTGGGCCTGCCACAGCAGGTGCTCAGTAAACGTGGGAGGAAGGTGGGAGAGGCTGCTAGACCCTCACTGGGGCACAACATCTTTGGTGAGAAAGGAAGTGGCTTTGGCAGGTTCAAGGCCTGTCACAGCCCCTCAGTCATCACGTGACCCTGAACACAGACTTTCCTCCCAAAGGCCTCGATCTCCCCACTGCACAATGAGAGGGTGAACTAGACAAACCAGCCCCTTCCAGTCCTGATGTTCTGATCCAAGAAATGCTTCCCGACACTGCCAGTCTGAGGACCACCGCAGCCTCACACACAGTTCTTACAGAGAATTCCACTGCCAGGGGCCCAGGAGAAAAACACAAGATGCTGGGCAGCTGCTGGCCACGTGGGTCACTGCCAACATCCACAGGCCCACGGCCGCTGTCTCACCTCCATCTGGGCTCTTCCCCCTCCATCCCAGCCCACACTCCTTGCTCCTGCATCACTCCCACACACGCCCTCTCGTCCAGGGCACCCACCCATGAACATCTGCAGAGTGCCTGCTAGGGGCCGGGCCCACAGCTGCGAACGAGACAGACATGGTCCTGCCCCACGGAGCTGGCACTCTAAGGGGGACAGGAAAAAAGGTACAGAAATAAATGGAATCCTTAAACAGCATGAACAGGCTAGAAAGGAGGCCACTGGCCACAGACTGGGGTGGTGGGTCCCCTGAATAGGGAGTCAGGGAAAGCTCCTCCAAGGGGATGACTGAATTGAGATCCGAAAGACGAAACGGCACTAATCACAGAAAGATCAGAGAAAGAACGTTCCAGGCACAGGGAACAGCAGCTGCAACAGCTCTCAGGCAGGAGTGTTTAGAACGGGGGGTGGCAAAGGACAGCCATTTACATACATATTTATGTATCATCTATGGCTACTTCAGCAGTACACTGGCTGAGCTGAGAAACTGCCACAGAGACCATATGGCTGCAAAGCATAAAATATTTGCCAGGCCACGAGGGGTCTCAGGGACCTCCAGCCTGGTGTCACGGCCTCCAATCCATCTGACAAATGGCTGATGGGATCTTCCTGAAATACAAAGCCAAGCACATTACTCTTCTGCTCAAAGAACTTCAACACCTCTTCATGGTTTCCCAAAGTATGTTCGAAGGAACACTCGTTCAATGGAATGAACGTCAATAAAAGGGTCCCAAGGTTAAGAAGGCTGAGAAGCATGACATTCGCATCTCTCTCTTGGATGTTCTCAAGCACGCACATTAGTATATTAAAGGCTCTGAAAAGTCCCACAGCAAAGGAACCTGTTTGACTTTGTTTAACCCGCTGTCCTCTGAACTTATTCGGCCACAGAAAGAAGGCTTTTCTTTCCCACACATACATACAAAAAAAATCTATTAACATTTTAAAGAGCTAGTGTTCCATAAGCTAAAGGGCAAATTCTTCTGCCTGGCATTTGTCATGTGACCCTCAACTCTAATAGGTGACCCCTAGGGCCTACTCCAGATTTTACATACCCGCTCTGGGGAGCCATCTCTTGTATCTGTCCCTTGCCTTCCTCCCGTCTCCAATGCCCCACATAAGGGTCACGTGGCCACTCCAGCTCTGCTCCACCCAATGGAACAGCAGCAGCACCAGTGCTAACATTTACCAAGTTGCCACCTCTGATGACATCCTGTCTGGCATCTCTTTCATCTGTTTTTGGTAACAACAGCCCAGCTTGCCTGTGGGGGCCTCCCCTCTCCCATCTCACACCAGCTCCAAGGGTGAGGACGGACCCCTGGTCTGGCTACTCAGAGTACCCCAACCCCTGCTCTGCAGTGACTGTTTCCGGGAGAGGAGCACACAGCCCAAGCACATGGACCCATGAATTCCAAGCAAGGCTGGGACTGGCTCCCTCTGGAGTTCACCATGTGGCAGCCCAGCCGAAATTCAAGCCCCGGTCTTTCTGCCTGGTCTTGTGCTTCCCCCCAAATTCTCCCCAACTTGAGCGGCCAACAGCCAGTTCAGGAATGAGTCATCCTTGGATTCTGCTCGCAGGCACCTACAGAAGGCACATGGAAAACGCCGTCCACGACTTCACATCCCCAGGGGAAGTGTGGATACTTCTCAGCAAAGAGAGCTGGCCTGGCCCATCCATCCTTTCAGGTGGAAGGTGAGGACCACAGAGCGGTGGCTGTTAGTCGTGAAGACCTGGGACAGGGAGGGGGACACAAGCTGGGGGTGGGAGGTGTACCTGCTTGCAGTGCTTTTCCTTCCAGCTGCACTGGCTCCGTCAGCCTGCAAAAGAAACCCAGAACACCTGCATCAGCCAAGGCAGAAGATGCCAGATTCCGCCCGCAGCCACCCCACCAAGCTCCTGCTGAACACCAACCTTCAGACAGAGGGGTGAGCTGGCCACAGCCCCCTGCCCCAAGCCTCTGGCTGGAAAACCTGCCCCCAGTGGTAAGAGGGAGTCAGGACACCTCCCCCAAGCCCATTTGCTTGGCCCTTTAAATCTGGCTGAACACCCACTGCCAACACAAACCCAGCAACCACAGAGCCCCGGGGACTCAGTGAAAAGTAAGTAACCAGCTAAATCTGAGATTGAATTGCACCATTTTTATTTTCAGCTGGGATTTCCAATAAAACAGTAGCTGCAGATTTATTCCTACCAACCGGAGGGGAAAAATCCTATTATGTTAAAATATTCTGTCCCCCAACCCTATGAGCAGGGGAAGGCAAGAGAGTGCCGGGTCTTAATCTCTTTTATTTGGCCATGGAGGGGAGGGGGAGAGAAGGCTGACCAAATGAAATTTTCAGAAATCATAAAATTCTGGTTCAGATGAAGAGACTGAGGTCCTGAGTGCTGGGAGAGCAGCCTGAAGTCTCATGAAAACAAACACCTGGGGTCCTGGCTCATAGGTCAGTATCGGGGGGCACCTCGATGCAGAGACCAAAGGAAGCCACGGTCACAGGAACAATGCCTAGATCCCCCACCACCACCTGCTGAAGACGCGTTCCCTAGCTTCGTCCAAACGTTTATAATAAGAATCATAGGATAATTCGGTGCAGGTGCACATGTTTCCAAATACAGACTTCTTCCAGTTTTAGAAAGGTAATGTGCTACATATGTCCTATATTTTGAAACAACCCTGGCGGGGACTGTGCAACCTCCGGTAATCGAGCACATTGATAGTTCTGTGGTGAGACGCGTGCCCAGGTAACCCTACTTGGGATAAATGACAACAGGGACAAAGGTAACCAGTCTCGTCTCCCTTCAGGTCAAGCTCTGCTGCCTCATCAGTTACAAAACATCTTTTTGTTTTCATGCTTTTCAAATTTCAGGACTTCGGATGAAGGACTGAGGATATAAAATAAAAACAGCAGCTACCTTTTGATGAGTGCTTACAAGAAGTTGCAAACTGGCAAAATCGGACGGCAGGCTTTGATCCGAACAAATCGGCAACGTGGAAAAATAAAAGGATTGCACCACAAAAAGGCCAGACTGCCAGCTTCTCTTAAAAAACTGGATAACCCAGCAACACCAGTCACACCTGGTGACAGGCAGCTAGAGCTGACACACCTGGTTCTCTGAAGTCCCCACTCCTCCCTCTAGCCTTATGCCCAGCACCTGTTTTGCCCCTGTGGGTATCCACACATGCTCACCCAGAGAACGTCCCATCAGGCCCTAGTGTACGGACATTAATGCCTTGTCTCATTGAATCTTTACCATAGGTCCCCCCCACACACAATATCCCCATTTTACAGATTAAGAACACTGAAGGTCGAAGAACTTAGGTTATTTATGGAAAGTCTCACGGTTGCCAGCTGTGGTCTGGGGTCACTCCGAAGCCCACCTTCCTCAGCTCTGGAATATCTTATCTCCCACGAACATTCAGGAGAGCTGATAGGGAAACGGGGCGACACCGCACGGTCCCCACTGCCCACACGAGGGGAATGGAAAGGTTAAAGAGAAATAAGGAGGGAGAAACGTGAAGCCTGGGAGGGAGAAATTAATGGGATGCTGATGCATTATTTCAACGGGAGAAAGAAGAAAGCGAACAGTTTGCATATCATCTCACTGAGAGGAAAAGAACAGACCAATCACAGCCTCTCCGACATCTCGCATTCCTGAAAACGACGCAAAGCGAACGGGCAGAAGTTGTTCTCGTGTTCGTATCATAAGCAGAAGTGGTGGGGGTGAGAATTCTGCTGCCCCAGAGAGCTTTAAAAAATTGCAAAATCCCAAATGATCTCTCCACCTTCCAGACTTAACTCTGGGTGTGTATTTTTAGCATTTCATACATACTTTTTAAGTTGTCTTTTTTGTCCTTTTCCTTCACAATTTCACACAGTTGACCAGCTCAAGTGCAGCGAACACGTGACAGAGTGGGGAAAAGATCCCCTGTTCTCAGCACACCTAATAATCTCCACCTTTGTGTCTCTTTTATTGAGTGGGTGATACTTTAGCTTTGTGTCACTGGTAGCTGCACTCATTTCTGTTTTCCACTCATTTTTATAAAACAAAGACAAAATGCTAAAAATATTCAAAGAGTTATAGACACAAACCCTTTTGCAGAGCCTAAGGTGGCGGCTGGGGCAGTGGGGTGACAGGAGGAAGGTCCTCCACCTGGGCAGATGAGGGTGTCTCCCTGGGGTATTGACGGACGACTCGGTGGGAGATGCCCAGGACACTCGTGTCAGTATCACAGCGTCTTATGACAGGGCCAAAGCCCAAAGTGCTGGGAGCACCAACTCCCAGGGCAGAGACCCCTATGACACCAGGCTGGCTTGGTCTGTGTCCTCACAAATATATTAGAGCCATCTCCTCTGTGTGGATTAAGCCGAACCTCTGATGTTGCCACCTTCCGAGGTCAAAACGGTCTAACATCAGCCATTTTATATGATTTAACCTAAACCACTAACTCACCTTTACCTGGTGTAAGCCGACCTCATTCTCAACTTGAACTAAAGCTTAAGAGCACAGGGCTTAGAGTCAGATAGTCTGAGTTCGAGTCCTGGATTTGCCATTTTGTAGCTGCGTGAACTTCAGCAAGTCATCTGTACTCCCAAGGCCTCAGTTTCCTCATCTACAAAATGGCAAGGCGCAATTCCTGGGACCTACCTCACCAGACTGGGGTGAGACTTAAACAAGATAACTTCAATAAGGTAACTTATGCAAAAATACTTAGTGTGGGCTCAGCTGTAATAACTATAATAATCATTAACAACCCTACATGTGGTTATAGAGGCCACCATTTATTGGGTCTAGGAAACTGAGGAAGAGAAAAACAGAATGACATGTATAAGATTACACAGCAGAGGAAGGAGTCTCCGACCCAGCCTAGACTGGACCTTGGATGTTCTGTCCCGGAGCCTGCCAAGAATCCCACGCTACAAGCTGGCGTCTGACGTGCGTCCAACAGCGCAGCCCCAAGGCCTTCTCCAACGGTCTGGTCAGGATGACGTTGAAAATAATAATGTAAGTAAAGCACTAAGCCCATGCCACATAGCAATCACTTAAGTAATGGAAACCCGTATCGCAGGTGCTGTTGTACCACTGCCTTCTGCCACCGGACCATGTGCTCCTAAGGGATGTAGCTTCTCGCCCTAGCTCTGTCTGAGTCTCACTGTGAACCTTAGACAAACTCTCGTCTCTCTGGATCTGAGGTTCTCCAAAGGTAAAAATGGGGTTGGGGACAGAGGGTTAAGTCAGATCATCTGCCCCCTCCCTTCCATCTCTGTCCCTGTGTTGGGCTGACCCCAAACTTAACCAGACCCTTCCATGGCCAATGAAACAAGGAGGGCCCAAGGGAGACCCTCCTAATACTCCTACATAGCTGCGGTGGAGGTATCCAAGCCCTCCAGCCCCGCCCCCCAACAAGGGTACCCAGCCCCCTTTTCCAGCCCCACCCGTTCCTCATTCACCAGCTTCCCCTCAGGACCTGGGCGAGGTTATTTTTGGTTTCATTCGACCCTCCTCTTCCCTCCCAAATGAATGTGAAGTTGTTCCTTTCCATTCTCTTATTAAGGGTTTTCTTGGAAAGAAAATATTATTCCAAACCCAGAAATTTTATTTCTAAATTTGTGCAAATGTAAGTTGTAAGACATTAGCTGCATTTCACATTTTGTGCAAATGGCAGAAACAGGCAATTCGTGTGCTCCGGGATGGGGGCTGGCCAACGATTTCGATAAAATAAACCCTTTTTTAATTTAAATGCTAATGCACTGAATTAAAATTTAATAACTGAGGAAATTGAAAAGCCGAGCAGGAATATTGGAAATAAATCCAAGCAGAAACAGCTGAAATTAAAAATTCTAGAGAGTGGGAGGATAGCAGCTAAGCTGTCTTATATGATTACATTTTTTTTTTTTTCAGAATGAAGCAAAAAAAAAAAAAAAAATCCTATCTCTTGCTGGCTCTAGGGCAGTAAATCCACAGTGCTGTGATTTATTGCTCAATTTTCCTGAGGGAAAAAGGCTTTCTTTCATGCTGAAATATTTCATAAATTTCAAGCCAGCATAAATTCTTAATTTAAAAGTTATGGAGGTCACATTTAGTGCACTGGTACGGTCCCAAAATCTTAAAGGAATAGCAGCGACCAAAAAAAAAAAAAAAGGCAAAAAGGTGGGGTGGAATTTGCTCTTTTCTTTTTTTCCTTTTTTTCATTTTGGCTTTAATTCACAAGTTGAAATTTCATTATTAAAGATTCCTCCTGGATGGGTAGAAAATCCAAGCACATGGGGGAACCGGTGTGTGTTTGGAAACCTGCTGCAAAAGATGAAGAGATAAAGATTTAATTCAATTATGAAAAGGCATTTTTTTTTTTTAAGCCACTTGAGGAATTTCTGGTAAAAATTTCCTCCCTTCATTGCCCGGGAAGGGGTGAGGGTGGGGGAGGGTGGCCAATGTAATTGCTTCTCTTAGATCTCCAATCTTTTGTGCACACTGATATATTCATTTGTTATACAGCTGTTCAGCGGCGGAAAGAATGCTGGGGCGCCCATAATTCTAAGCAAATCAATCAAAAATTAATGATTTGTCATGCTTGCACAATGGAGGAAAAACAGCTCCTTGGGTCCTGGCTGCCTGATCTCGAAGAATGAAATGCCTTTCTTAGATAAGAGCCGAGCCAGAGGCTCAGGGAGGCTGAGGTGCCACCGCAAATGTGGGGGCCTCACGGTCCTCCCAGCTCTGTGAGGACGGAGGGGGCCACCATCTTGGAGGGGGCATTTCCAAGATGGCGCCTCAGCCAGTCAAGCCCAGGATGGACCCGGCACAGCACATTTCCGAGGTGGTATAATTAGGATCCTGCCTTTTCCCTCCCCCACCACAACTCAAAAATCTCTTCCTCTCTGGAGAATTGAATGGTTCCTCCCTCCCCCCACTAGATTTAATTTGTCCCTGTTCATTGTTCTACCAACCCCGCTAACACAGAGCCATCAGTGCCTCCCAACAACAATATGGGACTGGGACCACGGTTCCTGGAGTGGTTGTCACCGCCCAGGCTGTGTGCACTGTCCCTCCTGGGCAAAGATCACATCCCTATCTGGCCATGTCTCCTGTACCCAGCTCAGGGTCTGGCACGGGGCAAATATTCAGCAAATATAGTTGAATCCATTAATTGTGATTATTTCTCAGGAAATACTAATATTAAGGTTGCTTGGATGAATGATGAATGGTCTTGGCAATTATACTTGGATGAAATATATCAGTTGGTCTTAAATAATCAATCACTCCTTTATTCACTTGGCAGATATTTCTTGAAAACCTACTATGTGTCAAGCACTGTGCTGGGTTCTGGGTGCACAGCCTCAAATCCACTGGGGGCAATTCCAAATCCCCAGGGATGAGTACTTCCTGAGCTTCTCTGCACCCTTATGGAGGGGAAGCATGAACGTGAACCTGGAGAGAAAAGGGACGTTCTCTGTGTGCCCAAATGCCTTTTAAAGTCTTACTAGTTTACTAATTCATACCAATTCATTTGACTGTTATATTTACAAGTACCAAATGCACACTACACCAAAATACGTGTGTCTTTCATATACGTGTATGTTAATTCAAATATAAAAATTGTTTTAAATGACTAGCTGATACAACTAATCCTGTAGGAAGATGTGCGACCTCAGCAGTGGGTGCAACAAAGTGTGTTCAACCTGGAGGCCCGCGGGAGGCACTGTCCCCGAATATGTATGAAATATGTCAGTGGGTATGAAACAACTCAAGCTTCATTTGTAGCTCTTTTTCCTTTCTGACAGCCAGTGGATCCCTAAAATTTAACATCTTTTTGTCCCACAAAATCACAAGATTCAAATAAGGAGAAGTCATTCACTCATGCAACCACCAATTTATCCAGCTCCGTCTATGAACGGAGCCAGGCATGGTTCCAGGCAGTTGGGATACACATTCAAGTTGGGGGAGACGGTAACATTAGCAGTGATAAAAAATAAAACATGCAGCGTGCCTGAAGCAGCCAGATCTATGGGAGGGGTGGGACAGAGAAGGACAGGGGTGGTCAGGCATGTGGGGGACAAGGGAGGAGCTACAGGTTGCAGTTTTTAAATAGGGTGGTCAGAGTAGGCACCAATGGGAGAACACTAGGAGGTGAGAGAGTTGGCCCTGTGGCGTCAGGGGAGCAGTGAACGGCCAGGGCCAAGACCTCTGGGCAGGAGTGAACGGCAAGCATGCTAGTGTATCTGGGGCGAGCTGAGTGAGGACCAGAGGAGAAGTAATAAGAAGTCGGCTTGTGCAGGGCCTGGCGGGCCGCTGAACAGCATTGGCTTTTCCTCTGGGGAGCCACTGGAAGGTTTTGGCAAAGTGACATAATTTGACTTCCATTTTAGAAAGATCATTCTGATTGCTGTTGAAAATAGACGGTGAGGCTGAGGCGGAAGCAGGAGGCCAGTGAGGCTACTGCAGCAGTCCAGGTGGCGGGCAAGGGTGGGGCTCTGAATATACTGGAAGGCAGAACCAACCGGACTTGCCGATAAAATCGAATGTAGGGTAGGAGAGAAAGAGTCTAGGAAGATTCCAAAAACCCTGGGCCTTAGCATCAAGAAAAACGGAACCACATCTCTCCGGTACATGAGAATATTAACCGTGGGCCCAGCACTTTATGGATGGCTCCGTGAACGGGATCCGCCTGCAGAGGAGACACAGCAGTGTAAGGATCCCCTTCAACCAAGAATTAACCAAGCACCCAAAGGGGCCAAGTGACCCGCCCAAGGTCACCCAGCTGGCCGGTGGCTTGGCCAGAGCTCACATGTCTTCTCACCCCAAGTCCATGGCCATTTCCTCTATACACCTGCCCTTCGCCTCAAGGACCAAAGAATCAAACCTGGCCCCAGACGATGTGCATGGACTGTTTTCCTATCTAACTGCTGGGCCCCAACTCGGGCACAGGCCGTTCCAGCATTTATTTACCAGGTGTTGCTGGAAAACACCATTTAAGGGTGACCGGGCCAATGCCAAACAACAGCGTTGCAAGTTATAAAGAGGATCCTGTTCCCAGGAAACTAAGTATATGACAAATTCTCTAATTAGACCTTGCCTCTTAGAGCGTACTCAGTGATACATTTCTAACA
Organism: Avahi laniger; assembly: GCA_963575035.1. Lineage (NCBI taxonomy): Eukaryota > Metazoa > Chordata > Mammalia > Primates > Indriidae > Avahi > Avahi laniger. The sequence goes on along the minus strand of CAUYSK010068916.1, from coordinate 51,290 downwards.
CGTGGTATTTGGTATTTAATTTTGTGTTTTCTTTCCCAACTGAACGCAGTTACTCAAAGCCACTGACTGTCCTGGCTTCCAGGCTTGAGGGGTGGGTAGACGCGGCCAGAGAAGACCCCTGGGCTAAAAGAACTGGAGCTCACATGGGTGTGTGCCATTTTTCCATAAACAGTAATAAAGTTAATCCTTCAAGAGGACTAACACTAAGATGAACCAGACATGGTTCCTCATTCATTCACTCCAATACCACTGTTATTGCCTAAGTAAGCGCCGACTATGTGCTGGGCCCCAGGAAAGTTACTGGGGACAAAACAGCAACCAGAACAGTGGATGGGACACGCGGTGACTACTTAGAGACTTCAAGCTATCGATTTATAATTACCAACTGAGATGTGTGCTCAAAGGAAAAGGTATAGGTTCCTGAGCATCTTTGACAACGGGAACAGAATACAGGGCCCTGGAACAGGGAGCACAGAGCTCACCCTCAATGGGAGGGACCTAAAATCTAGATGCAAGTGAAGCTAACACAGGCTGGGTGCCAGGGAGCAACACTCACCTTGCACAGGGCAGCGAGGAGAAGGGCACCACCTTGCCCAGCTGGGAGGCCTGGGTCACAGAGCCTGGCGGGGCTGCAGCCTCCCGGCTTCGCCTCTGGAGGGGTGGACCAGCCTACCCAGTATGCCCAGGCTCACACAGGGAGTCCCCGACTAGACCCCCAGGCCAAAGCTCACACCTCCATCTGGACTCGGCAGCTTCCAGCTCTGCGGGGGAAGGAACAGTGGTTTGATTTCCCTCCCCAGCCTTTTATTTTGCTGTGGGGTGGCCACAGTGCTCCACAGAACAGAAATGGGGGACCGTCCCCAAACCAGGTCCAGGCAGCCTCCCTGAGGGAGGCCCCAGAGGCCAAGTTTCCAACTGCAAGGAAAAGCTAGGGGAAATGACCAAGTTCGTCATCCTTCTCGGTTCCAAGGCCCTTCCACCCTCCCCAATAGTCCTTGCTCTCCGAGGTCAAGTGTCAAGAAATAAATCGGGCTTCCTCGGAATGGAACCAGCACAGGCCTAGTCTGCTTCCTGTGAGTTTCCAGGTACGGGTGGGTTCTTCTCCTCTCTCTGGTAGGCAGCCATGCAGACTGCATCCAGACCTTAGTACTGTCATCATCATCACTGTCTTTGTCACTATGGCCAACAGTCAGGAATTAGCAGGTACCTGTAAGTTAGGCCAAGGGAAGCTTCTGGCAGTCCTGGAAGGCACGTGCACCCTTAAAGCGACTGCTGGCTGCAGTATACAGAGTAGCAGCAGTAGCCATCCAAGAGGCCACTGTCCTTTTCCAGGGAAGAGAGGATGGTGTTTGGGGAAGGCGGAGGAGAAGAGAAAGCTCCAGGACTGAGAGCCACGGGGAGCGGCAAGGAGCAACAGGGATAACGTGAGGAAAACACCCAGGGCGACGCTCAGTGAATGGCACAGGTATTTTTGTTGTTGTTTCAAATAAACTGCTGCAGCTATTGAGAAGCCTCTGCCAGTCTTAGACTGTGTGCAGAGTGTCTGGTCTCCTCCATGCACAGACCTGGGCACCTGGGAGGGATGGAAGTAAAACAAAAATTCAGCTGCAAACCTGAGGCCTGGGTCACAAACTTTAAAGAAGGGGGAGTCCTGGATTCAGAGAAGTGGGGAGCAGCTTCCCCTGCACGGCCACGGGGGCTCCCCAGCCATACACAGCCTGGTTCCCACTCCAGGGCACCAGCGCCACCATGGCTGGAGCTCGCATGAACCCAAAGGGTGCTACGACAGCTTCTGGTTGTTTCATGTGTGTTCATTCTATTCCCCCAGCTGGGCTGGATCAGAAACAGTTCTAAATTCTGCTTCAAAAAGATGAGATTTTTCCTGGATCAGGCCCAGTGAGGTGTTGTGTTTGGTTTTGGTTTTTTTTTAGCTTTTAATATTGAAGTAATTTTACAGGTACAAAAGAGCTTCTCAGAGACAGTAAGGAACTCCCGTATACCCTTCACTTACCATCAGGGGCTTCAGGTAGGGGGGTAACAGTCAGAACCCTGTCTTCAAAAGGGCTGCCGGCGGGGGTGATAACAGCCACACCGAGGCCATTTAAGTGGCTGATGTCAGAGTCCAGGGAGGGTCAGCTGAGGTCTGAGCTAAGGCAGGAGGAGGCTGGGTCTCCCTCCTGGGGACCAGCAGTTGAAAAGCCCTCAGGCTCCGGGACTACACCAGAAAGAAAGAAGCCAGCAGCAGTAACAGGGGTGGCTGGCATTGGGAGTTAGCCCAGCACAAGCTGTGCCACTTGCTAGTGGGACCTTGGACAAGTGATGACCTCTCAGGGCCTTAGCTCCTTCCCCTGTAAAATGGGGGTGATCCTAGTTGTGAGGTAAAGTGAGAGCTCGTCATGCTTGGAACGGGGCCTTCCCAGCTACACAGTGCCACGTAGGATTATGGATTCAGCAATAAGGGCGTCAAATGAGGATAATATTAATACCAGCAATCCAGGAGCAGCCAGCATGTACCGAGCTCCTCCTGTATGCCAGCCCTGGCTCAGGGCGTGGCACACACCATCTCATTTAATGTCCTCAATGACCCAAAGAGGTGGGGACCTCACCAGCCTCCATGTCCAGGGGAGGACTCAGAGGCTCGCTGAGTGCAGGGACCATCTGGGAACTGCTCTCAGTCCAAGTCCACATGTTCGAACCCTCTGCAAGACCAGCAGGGCGAGTGACCTTCCCTGTCTCTCAGAGTGGACACGCTCCTCCGGGTACATAAATGCTGCTCTGCCTGTTTTCTTTTTAAAAAAGAAATGCATCTCAGTTCTTTACAGTCACACAGTTAATCTCTCAGTTTACAAAAGAGCAAGTCATGTGACTGGATTCCGCAAAAATTCTCTCTCCAGGTTTATGATTTTACAGAAAACTCCAGGGAAAACCGCCTGGAGCGAGTTAAAACCAGATCGGCCATAAACCACGTCCTGGTACAGCCTCACCAAGCCAAGACTCAGATTACTCATTAAATATGTGATAAATATTCACTTCGGATCAGCAGGAAGTGGGGGGGGGGTTCACAAAAAAAGAAAATTTTTTTGCTTCATGGGGAAGAAAACATTATAAATACAAAGGGTCGCGAACTCCAAATGGGGTGAACTCGAAACTGGGTGACGGGGTTTTAAGTCGCCGTCTTAGGTATTTTTAAGTAAAGCAGCAGGGCAAGAGGCTCTCCTCAGATCTCCTTGAGGGAACTGAAGGCTGGAGCCTCCTTTGCTGCCGTCTGCACGCCCCCGAGAGCCTCACGCTCCTGGAGACCCACGCTAGCCCCAGGCCTTCTTCTGACGTGCTGGGAGAGGCAGTTTCTGGCCCTCAGGGACTGACGGTCTCTCAGACACCTTCCAACTCTGACATCTGGAGCCAGACAGACCCCGATTCAAATTCTGCCTGGGCCACTAAGGAGCTCTGTGACTTTGCTCAAGTCACATCACATCTTTGAGCCTCAGTTTCCTACAATGTAAAACAGAGATATTTCCCCCCACACCCCACGTCACATGTCTGCTGGGTGGATGAAACGACATGAAGTCTGAAACCTCAGCTAGTGCTAACAATATGCTTACATGAGCCACAGATCTGGATGACGTCATTATGATTACATTGATGGTGGTAAGTAAAATTAATACATTAAAAAAGAAAAGCCAAACTTATTCTGATCACAATTTATTTGGCATGGCAGTTCCCCACATAGAATCTGTAGGCAGATGGGCTGGGTTCAAATCCTGGCTCCACCACTTACAAGCTGTGTGACGGTGGGTAAGTGATTTAACCACTGTGACTCAGTTTCCTCATCTGTCAAGTGGGGATGATAACAGTACTCACCTCACAAGGTTACTGGAGTCCAAATCAGTTAATATACATAAAGCTCTCAGAACAACGCCTGGTGCACAGTAAGTGCTACAGAAATATTCCCTATATAGTTATCTTTTACTAAAATGATTTATCAGTAATAAACCTTAGCTATATAATTATCATTTATTAAAATTCAGGCAAGTCCCTTTTTCCTCTGAGCCTCAGCTTCCCTAGCTAAAAATTAGAGAATTTTGGCCAGATGGACTCTCAGGACCCTCCTAGTTTAGAAACATGCTGTCTCATTGCCTAGAATACAGTCGACTCTAACTACCTCCAGGACGTCTTCCCTAACCACAAGGACAACATCCTAGAGCACCAAGGACATGCCTGAGCACACCTGAGAACATCACCACTCTTTGCATCCTTGCTCCCAACCAAACTGGAGATTCCATGAGGGTGGCTTGCCTTTTTGAGCTCCTCCATGGCTACACAGCACCCAGAGTTAGGGCTTAATAAAGGTCCACTGGTTTAAAACATAAAGGAATCGTTGTGCCAATACTTAGAGAACCATGGTGGTGAATCGGGTCTAGGGAATCATCTAGTCCAAGAATGGCCTATTCTAAGCAATTAATAGTGGCTGCCTGGGAAAATGTGTTAAGAAGGATTCTGGGGCTACATCGAAGCTCAGCTAAAAGAGTGCTGTGGTTGATTATCAATGTCTGCAGTGAGTGTGGTAAAGCTGGGCAGGGTAGCACACGTGCTCCCTCCAATCTAGTTCAACACCTTCCTTTTACAGACAGAGACACTGAGGTTCCTGACCCTTAAAGCACTCTTCTTCCCAAGTTCTCCCTTGCAAAAACATTCCTGCACGAAGGAAGAGGTTGTGGCCTTTTAAAATTTGAAGTAAAAAGAGACATCGAAGAAGACAGAAGACCAGAGACAAAGGATACATACACAAAAAAATATGCTCAAAGCACAGGGCTTACTTTTGTTGCAAAAGAGAAATAATTACAGAAGGGCAAAGTAGATGTTCTAAGAAAGTTTTTTTTTTTTTTTTTTAAGAAAGAAAAGTCTGGAACACATGCTCAAAGTAGAAATCTTACAAATTCCTATTGCAAAATAACTCTTGGTCAGCCAACCACAATCTCTATAAATATATCACAAGATCAACAGCCCAGGCAAATAGGGGGAGGGGGAGAACAACTGCATAAATTTTTTCAAAATCAAAAGTTTCTCTCACAGTTAGATAGGAAGGAGTCACTCATTTTCCTACAAAACGAGAGGCCCGGGAAGAAATTTAACACATGCCAATGGGCGCCAGCTGAGAAATCGAGACAGCCAGACTATTTTGAAATTATTCTACAATTTTGTTTTCTTAGCAAGAGAGAAAAAAAAAATCTGGTGCCCTGAATTCATTAGGGCAGCCACGAGCTTTCAATGGCTTCCAAAGGATTATTTGGGGGCGTAACAGCCAAACACTCTAAGGGGTCTGATTTGGGAAATGTCCTTCAGGGCCTGGGCCAGAAAAAACAGAAGTCACTCTAGGTCTTTTAAATAGAGACAATTTAATACAGGGATCTGAGAATACAGGTGATGAAACCTGAAAAGGCAAACATGAGACCGAGAGGCAACCGGGGATTAGCCTATGAGGAAGCTTCTGCTCCCACCTATAGGCCTGCAAAGATAAAAGGGAAGAAACGGTGTGATAAGAAGTTGGGGCTGTCCAGAAAGAGGTAAAATTACGGCAAGGGCTGCCCCACTGGGCATGGACCACAGAGAGAGGGGCGGGAGCTACACAGAAACCACCACCAGAGGCAGAGAAAGAGGGAGCAGAAATACACCAGGCTTCTCCTTCCTTCTCTCATGCCAATCTCCCTGCTGAGCATGGCCAGAGAGCAAGGGCACCTACGAAATGTAGTTCCTCGCAGTGCAGAGCACAGCAGGGAAAAGGAGGAGCTGTCAGTGAGGTAGGTCACCAACAGATCAGCTTGGATGGGAAACTCCAGGAGGGCAGAGGTGCTTGACGACACTGTCCTGCACAGCTAACCAAGGAGTGCGCCTGAGTGCCGCTCTCCCATCTGAACTCCAGCTTCCTCAAGGGCAAGGGCTGTCTTGTCTTGAACTGCACCTTCCTCTGCACTACCTAGCGGAATTGCAGCTCAGAGTTTAAAGGGCTCTGAAAGCTCAAGAATGGAAGCCTGGCCACCTAGCCCGGTCCCCCAACATGCCAGATGCTTGGGTGGCCCCCCGGCATACTGCACTTCCAGCTTTTGCTGAGAACCTGTTATTGACAGAATACCCGCCACCTAAGAAGACTCAAGCACCCAGTGGACACTCTAGAAGCATCCCTTGCCCCAGACCTATGGAGACCAGGAGCAGAGGCTCTGGGTACCAAAGTCTGAAGACAGCTGGGCTGGGGGAAACCCACTCCTAGGGCCCTGGAACTTTCCACCATCAAGACCACTCCAGATGCACACTGGAACCTTCTGTTGTTTTTTGAACAGTATTATAAAATGCAGAAGCATTCCTACCCCACACAGACTCAACCCCGAGAATCTCTTTGTCTTGGTTGTTGCTAACAGCTTGATTTAACTACACTCTGCAAAGAAAGAAAGGGCCCTTCCCCTTCCTTCAGGGCTCCATTCCCAGGCCACCGGGGCGACCTGCCTCCTCTGTTTTCTTAAAGCACTTATTGCCTGGGCCATTCAAATGATATTGATCAACCAGCTGGTATACTCAGTCATCTTTTTATGACCTGTGTTCCCAGCTGGACCATCCATCTTCCCCGGGCAGGGGCCATGCCTCTGGACTCCCAGTGCCCACCAGACAGCCCAGCACACAGTGTCTACACAGCATCCTTAAAGGGGAAGACGACTCAGGTTCCCGGAAGCCTGAGTCTGGGGTGAGGTGACGGAATAACATACCATATCTATCAATGCCCCACATACACTTGTTTAGTGATTGGCAGGACTTTTACACCCATTACTTTATTTAATTCTTCACAAGGTAGAACTCATGGTTTCCATTCCAGAGAGGAGGAAGCAGAGGTTAAGTGACTTTGCCCAAAAGATGCATAGTTGCTGGCAGGGCTGAGATTCACACCCATGTCTTCTTCCAAGACAAATACCAAGCTCCTTCCCTACCCAAGATCTCACGTCTTGCTTTTCTTTCAACCATCATCTTCATCGTTACCATCCTTATTATTTCTCCACCACCACTGAACCTACTTCAAAAAGTCGACCCATCCCAATACCGATAGTTAGCAAACTTCACAGCCAATGCAGAAGAAGATGGAAAATGCACACGTTTAACTCAAACTGGGAAATTACAGAAAAGTACATGGCTCATGACATATGCAAACCTTGTCTGATTCTCAGAAGTCTACCCAAGGCACTGACCTCCCTCGTACCAGGCAAGCACCACCACTTTCTTCAAAGCTACGCTTGAATCTCCTGTCCGGACTGACTTTATTGCCGAATGCCTTCAGTGTATGAAATACAGGACTTTCTCACGGATGTACGCAGCCTTTTGAGCCAGAAGACCTGCTGTACGGAGGGAAAATAAAGGCCTGGAAGTGGAAGTAACATGCACATCACGTGCCTGAACGCAACTTGTAAGCCCCTTTCATGGTGTTAGCCTTATCCTCCTTTGTCGGGTCCAGCAGGGGACTCTATGATCACGGGCACCAAATATGTTCTGCTGGCCGGGCGTGCAAAAATTAATATTCCAGCCACCAACTCACCGTTTGGCCCAAAGTCTTTAGACAAATAAAACGAGTCAGCGGCTACCAACCTCAGCCAATACAGAGGATGAGGAGGCAGCGCTATGGTCACACTGCCATGTCAACCCTAACCCCCGCCCCAGGAGTTCTTGTACAAGAATCTCCAGAGCAGCTGTGTGCCCTCAGCTCTCACACCCACTGCCACCTTTCTCTCACCTTAACTCGGCACTGTCACAACAGCCCCACCAACTCCCACAGCCCTCGGCCTGGTGGTTCCACTTTGGGGAACAAATTCCATGAATACTGTACAAAAGAAGGAGAACCTTTCATGCACAAAGATGTCCACTGCATTATTTATAATATAAATCTGGGAACGATCAATATGCACAGCAACCTAAATATCTACTTACAAAGCCATTAGAGTGGATTCCCACGAATGGTGCAGAGTTTCATAAAAAATACGTACTAAACTGAAGTGACAAGAACAGAATCAAAACTGTATATACAACTTTATATCAAGTTTACATAAGCAAACAACTACACACACACGTACAGCACCCCCCAAAAGCTCTTGCCCTGGAGGGCTTGTTAATGGATGATTTTTTTTCCTCTTTCCTGCTTAGCTTTCCATTATTACTACTTTTGAGGGCAAAGTCATTATACTCTGAAATACTCACACTATACATCCACAAAGGCAGGTACCTGGACAATGTGATTTCCTGGGGTTCCACCCTAGTTCAAATTGAAGACCCGTGACTCTACAAAGACCTGCATCTACCATCTGTCCTCAGGACGGGCCTAGGTACACACTCAGCCAGTGGGAAGTTCAACCCTCAGGGCATTCAAAGCTCCACCTGGGAGCTGAACAAGATGACCTCAGAATACCTTTAAGCACGGAGATTTTCTCTTTCTAAGGGGCTCTTGGGGGAAATAATCTTTAAGCCTATTGCCTTTTTAATACAGTAGACCCTGGGAGTGGAGCTTTTACACTGTATGTAGTTGCAACCACAATAGATATATGACTGCTATTATGTATTAAGATACTATTATGTGCCAGCAACTCTAAAAGGCTCATTAAATGTGTTTGATCTCATCCAACATTCTCATTAACTAGGGATTATTCATCTACTTTACAACTGGGGAAACTGATGTCCTGAGACGTGACTTGCTGTTTTAGGGAACTGAATTCAATTGCGAACATTTGTAGCTGAGCAGTCCAACTGCACGGCACGGTCTGGAAAGTGAACGTGGGTCAGGCATCTTTAGTAAAACCATTTCATTTCATCCTCACCACTTAACCGTCTGATGAAAAATACCACTGCCACTTTCTTGGGACTTCCCAGAGTTCCTGCGACTACCGGGATTTTATAGATAAAAAACCGAGGCTCGGAGAGTTGGGGAAGCCACCTGTTGGAAACCACGCAGCCAGCAAGCAAAAGAGCCAGTATTTGAAGCCAAGCTCATGTGGCCCCAAATCCCATGCACTCAACCATCATGTCACCCTCCCCAAAGGAAATGAAATGAGAGAGCCACAGGGAGTCAGACTGCACCTCAGCGTAAGAAAATACATTCAAGGTCATGGTCAGAGTTTGCCCCAAAGTGGTGAGCCCCCTGTGAGAATGAGGCTATTGTCAGAGGGTGGACAGCCACCTGGTGAAAAAAAAACACAACAGTTCTGAGCAAAATGACAGATCAGCTATCCGGTATGCAGGGAAGGGGTGGGGAAAGAGACAGTGTTCCTTGCCAGGATATTCCAGTTCTGGATCCTTCTGGAAGATCCCACTGCTTGCTAAACGCTTCTTCAGATCAGCCCTAATGATCCAGCTTTTGTCCTCCATATTTAAGGGCCACCATCTTTTAGTGAAATGCTGTGGACCAAATATTTCATTTCCTTTATTCCCCTCTTCCTGGCTTCACACGTGTAGTAAAAAGTTAATGAATCTATAAATTGTTCACTAGCTTAAAAAAGAAAAAAAACAGTTAATGGAAATTTTAATGAAACGCCCTGTCCACATAACTGATGGCCAACCCAGGGCTGGAATACCTGCAGGGCACTGTTACGGCCCAGTCTGGGTGCCACAGAAGCCTGAAGACGGGTACTGAAAGACAGTGGGGCGCCAAGCACATCGATGTCTGAAAGATGACCAAGTCTCCACCCCAGGCTTCAAAGTGGCAACTTGAGTTACATCTGCCCAAAGGGAAACATGTCAGCACGTTCGATCATCCAATTGGGAAACCTTGTTTCCGAGGAAAGGAAGATGGCGCAGAACCACAGTTTCTCTCCTGAGGCACGAGGCCAAGGTTTGGAACACGACTCCAAGATGGGTGACGTCACGAAAACCAAAAAGTCACCATGTACCCAAGAGACCCATCAACACATAACTGCCTAGGTGCCCCTCCTCTGGAAATGCTAGCGTTGATGGGAGAGGGGTATGTGTATTTTGGAAAAAGTGCCCCAAGCCATCCTGATATAAACTCCCTTTTCAGAAATACTGCTTTGAAGACTACTCTATGACAGACATTGAGCAAGAACCTTTATAGATCTTATTTCTGATATGCCCCCCTACATCATGGAAAGGTAAATATGAATATCCTGACTTTAATCTGGTGAGGAAAGGGAGGCTCAGAGAGGTTAAGCAACCACCTCCAAATCACACAGCTAGTCCAGCCCCATCATGGCAGGTAGTTACTCATGAAAAACCACCTAGGCTTTTTCAAAAGCCTCCTAACAAGACTTCTAGCTTCCAGTCAAGCCCCCTCCCATCCAACTACCTCCACCTGTAGCCTGTTCGGTGTTTCTGAGACATAAGTCTGACTCTGTAATCCCCCTGCTTAAACCTTTACTTCCCTGACTCCCTTTTCCCACCTAGGTGAAAACCACACTCCTCCTCCTCCTGTGCGACATGGCCCCTGCCCTGTTCCAGCCTCAGCTCCCGCCATGGCCATCCTCAGCCCTGACGCTCCAGCCACACCAGGGCTCCTGGACCGGCTCCCGTGTCCACCGCCTGGCTAGCTCTCCTCCTCATACTTCACATCTTCCACCAGGAAACCTCTCAGACATGCCCACCCTACCCTGTTCCACCTCCCATCTCACCCTGCCGCCCAACGCAGGGTTGGGTCCTCCCTGATGTACACTCTTCCCAGTGGTCCCACTGCTCAACAACCTGCCTGCCTCCTTCCCCAGGCCGAGGGCAGCCCAGAGACAGGGACCAAAGCTTGTGGACCAGGCGCAGGCCTAGCCCAGGAAGAGACTTGGAAAACACTGAGAACAGGAGGGTAGGAGGAGATGTCTCCCTCCAGCATCCTCGTCACACAACCCTGGGCTCAAACCCTGGGACCAGGTCCAGCTCTGCCCAGTCTCCCCCAATCCCCCTGAGGGAGAATCACATGGATCACCCAACCCATGGTGACCGGGGATGATGAAGCGCTAGCATGAGCGGGAAGAAACGCCATTTCCTCCGGCACCTGCAACTCCTCCACCAGGGCGAAAGGAGTTGAGACAGTCAGAGCCAGCAGAGGCAGGAAGCCACGGCAGGGCAGGGACGGGGCGTCCACCAGCGCACGTTCAGGAGAGACAGGAGTGAGGCTGTCCTCATGGTGTCTGAGCCAAAGGTAAGCCACGCCGACGAGACGCCAGCCAGCCGGCAACCAGGGCTCTCAGAGAAACACACGGGGAAGAGGAATACCTGGAAATTAGAACCGCTGCTCTTAGTTTCCAGAGATTTTGAAGCCTCTTTCTCTTTGTTTTTCCCCTAAACCAGTTACAATTAGCATCGAGGGATATAATTACGTTGTTAGTCTAATTGCCTGTTTGAAGCAGGATCTATGGGGGTTTAATGGAAGATTTGAGGGGGGCAGATAAAATAAAAAGTCAGGATAATCACGGAAGAGATGTGTACTGTGACTTTCTTCCCAGGTAGAGACGAGGCCTGAACCACGCCAGAGGCCGGGGAATTGCCTCTGGTGCCAACTCCCTCACCCGGCTGGGCGGGGAACGGAGCTACCAGGCGCGGCTTCACTGGAAATTGATTTTGGAGATGGTGACCTAATTAATCAGGAAACGATCCTAGAAAGGCCCTCAGATTTGGAGCCTTCGCACTATTATTGGCAGTGACACACTTAACACATTGGCGGGCAGTATTTTCCCAGGCGGAGCCAGTGTGGTGGTGGATGACAGAGCTGAGCCGTGTGGGACCAGAGACCTGCCCTTCAATATGGCGGGGTGGTGAGCACATGGTCCCTGGGGACAGAAATCAAAGGCAGGCAACTCTGAGCTCAGGAAGAAGAGGCACATCCTCCTTCAAGGAAAGAGTCTGATAGAGAGGTAGTGAGCACCTCGACAACAGAGGCATTCAAGTTGGACGACCCTGTGGTGAAGATGCGGAGGATCCAGCCATGAGGAAGAACCAAATACCTCTTAGGGACTGTACAAATGACTCCTGCCTCCAGACCACGGAGGGGAAAGGGTCTGGAGGGATGGTGGGGACAGAAAGGTTCTCATCACATCAGAGACCATCCCTGCCACTGACCTCTTAAGTTATAGGACTTCCACTGCGAAGACCCAGTCCTCAATGGAGGGCAATAGAAATGCTCCTTCTCTAAGTATATTTTTCCAAATGCAGGCAGCAATTTGTAACAACCAGCAGCTACCTCCATGTGGGAGAAGTGAAGCTCCAATGCGAAAGTCAAAAGCAAGGCAATCTTGTGGGTGATCATGGCCACCCCACGTGGCCTCACCCCTCCATCAACCCATCTCATCCAATCACAACATCTGGACGGCTGACTGGGAAGCCTGCACCCCAGCTCTATTTCTGCCACTTAGAGGTTGAGAAAATAGGCAGGGATCAATTACTCACTGTCCTTCAGTTCCCCCTCTCGGGGAGAAAAAGGAGGTCACAGAGACCTCCCTGATTCAAAATGCAGAAAAGCAGGAAGCTTCCCCTACCACGCCGTAAGTGCAGAGATAATGCCATCAACAGATCAGACCCTGGGTAGGCATCTCATCTGCAGGAGGGCACAGCTGTGTCGTTACAGGCACCGCCTTCTGTAACCGCCAGGACGGCACCAGGGACTCCCATCTGCTCCCCCAGCACAGGAGGCTGGCACACGGGGGCACTCAAAGCTATGTGGATGGATGGATGGCACAGGACGGGCCCTTACTGGCAGTTACCAGGTGGGTGTGGTGAAATTACATGTGACCTTTTAATCAACTAAGTTTTGATCAAAAACCTTTCAGCTGGAGAGGACCTCCCAAATCTTTGTAGAACCTTCTAACACCCACAGCCACATGCCTCCTCTGATCCAACGACTGCAAAGCTGTGATTCCCGCGGCTTCGGCAATTCTCTTTAAGGCCCATTACATTTCACGGAAAAGTGTGAGGATTTGAACTTCCAGGCGAAGATGGCCACTCCGGTGCCACGGTGGTGGGAGAGGCCGTCTCTGCTCTTTCCCGGCCACCTTCTGACTGGTCTGTGCCTATGAACAGAACCGTCACATCCTGGATCCCAGGGCCACCTCGGAGAAATCAAGGCTGCAGGGTTCTCTGCGCCTTCCCCATCTGGGTTGGAAAATGGCGATGGAGCGTGCTCGAGGCCTTCAGTACAAAAGACTGAAAATTCCACAGCTCTGTTTATGAGGTCCCCCTGCATGCATGACCCAGAGCAGAAAGACTCATTGAAATCCAATAAAGATGAGGGGCGGGGGAGGCCGCTCTGCTCCTGGAGAGGCCAGCAGCATCTCCTTCCACGTGAGCTGCCCGGCTCCGCACTGACCGGGGGAAAAACAAGCTGCCATTCTGACGCTCTTTGTCGAGAGCGACAAGATGGCGACCGAAGGGGTGGCCTGGACCTCCCCTCTCCCTCCCGTTCCCCCAGGCCTTCAACTGAGAGGACTTCAAAGTCTCAGGCAGCTGTGGTTTCCTTGGAGGGACAAGGAGGGGAGGGGAGGAGAGTAAAAATTTTATTTATAATAAAACATAACAATAGAGCTGCAGCACTTGTTTTTCTAGTTGAGACCATTATTGGCTGCGTTCACATTCTAGAAGGCTGAGAACATGAACGTGCTCAGAAGCCTCCACAGCAGGGACAGTGCAGTCGCACGGAGACGTGGACGGCCAGGTCCCAAGGGGCCTCCAAGGGCCTAACGTTGAGCTTCATAAAACACAGGCCAGAACTCTCAATTCAGTTCAGTTCAGTCCAACAGTCACTTAATAATCTCTGATGGTAGCATTGGCTGTGGGAACTGGAAGGTTCCGGAAGGGGTCTGTGTGTCAAGCCCTGCTGGACTTTGGGGGTTGCTGCATGTCCTGAGTGTATCTAGTTATATCCACCATCACTGTGTGTTCGGCAGTGTTCTAAGGACTTTATGCACATTACCCCTTCCAATCATTAGAGCAATGCTGCGGAACAGGTATTCTCCAGCTCAACTGTCCAGGTGAGGAAGCTAAGGATTACTCAGACTAAGTATCTTGCTCAAGTAGAGGAGCCCAGGCTCAGATCCAGCTGTCTGATTCCAAAATCCCCTGGACAATCCCAACCTACCAGTGGAGAAGGATTCACTAAAAAGCCGCAGGACAGATGCTTTGTCAAGAGAGCCAAAAAGGCAGGAGTGTGCGTCTTTACTTCACATTGCAAACCTTCCCCGAGCCCCTCGTCCAAAGCAGCTGCTATTGTGTACACGATTTCAATGGTGGCTCTAGTCGGCAACGGACATCCACTGAGAAGGGGAGAGGGGGGATGCCATCTATGCAGTCCACAACACAGAGCGAGGTGGCCCCCAGGAGGAGGCCTCCCTGGAACCACTGAAAACAGAATGGGCCGCAGGGAAGAAGCGGGTGAGCCCAACCCTGGAACTAGATGGGCGCCTGCCTGTCAGGGTTCTGCAGAGGGAGCGGATAGCCAGGAAGGGCCTCTGGAATAACCGACCACTGGGCTCCCTGGCAGCTCCACGAGCACAGGTGAGTCCAAGAGCGTGCGACGCCCAGCTTGCCCACTGCCACTCACAGCGCATAAACGCACACTCTCCCCTCCTCCTGGTCCTCACCGCACCCCTCCAAGGGGTATTTTCATACCCTTCTCAGAGATGAGGAAACTGAAGCGTGCAGATGCTCACTCCTCGGCTGAGACGCTGATTAACATCCCAGCTTGCCCCCCACCTCGCGTTGGTAATTACACACTGGGTCAGGCCCGACAGCTCCCTCTAGGTACAGTGTCTGCCATCAGGGGAAGGAAGGTGGGACGTCTTCAAGGAGTGAAGGGCTGTCTGTCTCTGTGAACTCACAAGAAGTCCCAGGACTCCTCGCTTCCTTGGAAAACAGTTTCTAGACTTGTCACCAATAAATTGCCTGACCCCTTTCTTTTTTGAAGGCTTCCCCCCCTTCACTAATTGCATTCACTGTCTCTTTCTCCATAAATTTAATTAACTTGCTATGTGACCTTGGGTTAGGCAAGCCAACATCCCTCTCCAAACTCAGTTTCCCTGTCTGTATAACGAGAGTGGGCTACAATCTCGGAGTCCCAGCAACTCGAACATCCCAGGTCTCTGTGACCGGGCTAAGCCCCATGACCTTGATGTTCCTGGCTGCTTCGGCAGGGAGCTCGGCCGCATGCCAAGACTATCCTGCTCCGAACAGCTCTCGCCCCGACAGCGGCGCTGGCTCTCGGGCAAGGCCTTGCATTATCCTAGACGAAAAGGCAGGACAGCCTAACTTGGCTAGGTCCTCTTTGTCCCTGATGGATCCCCAAAGCTCAAATTTGCCTCCGGCATTTCAGCAGAGCCGCCAGTCCCTGGGAGTGGGAGAGACTCCAGATCAGGGGCTGGATCAAGAGCATAAGCGTGAGGTTGAAATTGTAATAATAATAACTGACATTTATATCACGCCTTTCATCCCCAAATCCCAAATTAATTAACTTTTTACGAGACATTTTTAAACTAGTGCCATTTAATAAAATTCTATTAGGAGAAGTCTTTTTTTTCCCCCCAGCCCTATATTTTTATTAACAGCCACCAAAAATATAATTTACAGGCAACCGAAAACCAGTCAAGAGAGGGACAGAGACAGGCTGACTCTGCCAACGACAAAGTGGGAAATTCAGCGCTGGCCACGGGGGTTGATGCCCTGGCCTCGCCGTTAGGGGTCCAGGTCCTCTGGGGGTCCCACGGGCCTGGGTTACTCTACAAGACTGAATCTCAGCCCTGCGTCATTCATTTCATGTTTACTGACCATCTATTTTCTGCAGCCACTATAAGAGCTACTGTGGATAAAATGAGTGACCGAGGCCATCATGGCCTGTGCATCCTTGGAGCGCACAATCTAATGTGGTAGAGAAACACTAAATGACGATCTCATGGATGACTAGATAACCATCATGGTGGCAGGTGCTGAGAAGGAACAGACCCCTCTCTTTCCCCCATGAACAGCATAAAACAGGAAAACGTAATCTAGTCTGGAGTCAGACAGGGAGGTAAGGAAGGGCCTCCCTGAGAAACTGATATTTAACTTGAAAAATGGTTTGGCATAAACCAAGCAAAGGGAGGGGGAGAGGGAGGGGGCACAATCCAGGCAATGAGAACAGAATGTGTGAGTGCTCAGAGGCTAGGAGGCACTGGCATGTTTCAGGAAGGAAGAGAAGGCCAGCCTGGCAGGACAGAGGGAGGGAGGATGGGAGATGGGGCTGGGAAACAGACAGAGGCGGAGAGAGAATGGAGAGCTGACCAAGGCTCGAGCAGCGGGAAGCATGATCAAGCATGTCCTTTTCATTAACTGATTCACAGGTGGCCTGCACACTGTCTCCTATCTGCATACTTCTTTACGTGCACCTGTGGCAGCCACACCGACTAACACGGTTGCTACAAACCACTTGTGGCTACTGAGCATTTGAAACGTGGCTAATATCCACATTTCATGAGGGTGGGCTGCCACGAGGAAAATACACACTGATTTCGAAGACTTCGTACAAAATTAAAAACGTATAATACCTTAATAAGGATTCTTATTATGATTACACGTTGAATTGATAACATTTTAAAGATAATGAATTAGATTAAATATGTTATTAAAATTTCACCTGTGTCTTTTTCCCTTTCAATGTGGCTATTAGAAAATTCAAAGTTATACATGTGGCTTGTGTGACATTTCTATTGGACAGCTCTGCGTTGTGTATCTAAGAACAGAGAACTTTAAATACAAGATTTATCCACCTACCCCAGGGGGACGAAGAGCATTCACTGGCTAGTGAGGCAGAAAAGTCTATGTCAATGGCCAGTTTAGGTCCAAGAGTGCACTGATCTGGCCTCTCCCCGATCCTCAGCAAAGCAGCAGAGGAGGGTGGAAAGGGGAGACATTCTACGTGGGATCAGACTGTGCGAGGCCAGGCACAGGGAGGGGAAGGGGAGGTTAAAGCTTCCAAGAGGTGATCCAGCCTCAGCTATTGTCCATCACACTCCCCATCCAGATCTAGAGAGGGTAAAAAAAGGCATCAAAAGGAAAAACCCTAAAAACCTAAACCTCTTTTAACTCCCACTTTCTGCATCACAATAAAGTAGGGTCGAGGAAGATCAAAGTTCTCCTTTGATCATCTGTTCTCCATCTCAAAACTGAAGGCCACGCCCTGCACTCTCCTTCCCAACACTGGCGAAGGGGAGGCTGGACAGGGCACGGTCAAGGCCAGACCCGGGGGCCAGAGTCCCTCTCACCCTGGCTTCTCTCCAGCCCCTAAACAGGTTTCCCAAGCTAGTGGCCTGAAGTGGAGTTTTTCGGGTTTTATCTTATTTAACTTTTTTATTCAACTAGTTGTCATGATTTGCAATTTCAGAAGTTTTACATAAAATTCCAGATTTAGAGCTTCTCTTCGAAAGAAAAAAGGAAAATCAGAAGATGTGGCCACACTGGGCCCACGTTCCGCCATGGCAACCATCAACGGTGGCTGAGTGGTACCTGCTCCCCTGACATGGGATATAGGGGCTCCCCAGCTCCACCGCACGTGGGCCTGTGCTCTGCACAGACGCACCCTAGCTGTACGGAGGACGTGTAGCTGCCACGTGTACTGCATGCGCTTCGAGCCTCTGCACGTTCAGTAACCACCGCCCAGAACACCCTTCTCCGGTCTGTGGACTGGCTCCTCCTCATCCGACTCTCTTCTCCCAGTCACAGCTCTCGACCCTTCCTGCTGTTCTGGCTAGGGAGCGGAGTTCGCACCTCCCACACGTTACTGGGATGATTCATTCCCATGTCGGCTCTGGGCCATTTGAGGGCAAGGATGGCACCCTGCTTGTCTCACCAGTACCGGACAAAGGAGAGAAGACATGTTGGAAATCACTCCTCCCCATCCTCCCCAGCTGAATTTCTTCTCTTCTTGGTGATGTTTCCAGATGCACCTGGAACAGTTGTCAACTTGACGAAACCAACCCCGAATACCCTTCTCAATATTAACAAATAACACTTTTACCAATTACCTTAGAGGCTAAAAAGAACTCATCAGGAGTTGAACACTACATAGACTTTGGGGTGACTTGGAACCCGTGGAACCACCTAAATGGCTCTTTCTGTTGAGCAAACAAGAATTTCTTAATTGCCCTTTTTGAAGTTGCCAGGGCCCTGTCTTGCTGCTATTAAAATGGAGTTTCACAATGGTTCTAAACCAGTTCTTCTCGTTTTCCTGAAAGGACTGTCATTCAACCACAAATAAAATCTTTTACTAAACAACAAATGCAAAAGAGACCTGCCCAGAGAAGTGAGATGCAATCATTTCTCCATGTAGGAAAAATGAAGCATTCACTCATCTTCTGCTACATAAGCATTTTCTGAGCACCTACTGCATGCAGGAGCTGGGGACGCATTGGCAAGCTGACAGCCCAAAACAGCAGCTATAGATACAGAGGAAAACCCCAGAAGGCATGCCAGAGAGAGATCAAGCACAGAGCCATCTAAGTTTCCATTTATTAAATCAAAACAGGCTCAGGTAGGCAAGGCAACAGCTTGTTCTCTATCGCAAAGCAAAAGGCTCTTTCAACCCCTGAATTCCTACCTTCAACAAAGTCACGCTAACCAGAAAGACAAAATACGATGGGGAAAAAGAAAAGGAGGGCGAGGAGGGGAAGGGAGCCTTAAGATTGAGGGGAAATAATCTCCTATCAAGCCAGCACTCTATGTGAAATTAAAAAAAAAGGAGAACTATTACCTAAAAACCTGTCAAGCTCCATCATCTGTAGTGGGGAGACTGAGGCTCAGAGAAGGTCTTATCTCGTCCACCCCTCAAAGTCCAGCCCAAAAGCCCGCTCCTTCCTCCATCTCTGATACCCACGAGGAATTACAGAAAGAACAGTTCCTGTTATTGACCACTTCCTCCGTGCCAGACCCTGTCCTAAATGTTTTGTTAGCTGTGTCCTATTTCATCTCCCAACAGCACTACGTGGTGGAGCTGTTCTCATCTGCCTGTTCCAGATGGGGGAAGACAGTCCAGAGAGGGCTAACCATCTGTCCAGCTGTACTCAGCATCCCACGCAACCTGGCCCGCCAGGACCTCACTGTCTCCCTACCCTGCAAGCCCAACATTGACCCAACGGTCACTCATCTCTCCATAGCAGAGAACGGAACAGGAAAAAGGGCTGGAATTTTCAGAGCAGAAGCTCCAAGTACTGAGCAAAAGATCCACACCTAGACACATCCTGATAAAATTTCCTAACTTCAAGAACAAAGAAGAAATCCTAAATGCTTCCACAGAAGGGGAAAAAAAAAAAAAAAAACCAACAAACCTGTAGGGAAGCAAGATTCAGTCCAGCATTAGACTTCTCACCTACGGGATCAAGAGCCAGAAGACAAGTGTGGCAGCTACGAGATCCCGAGAAAAAGGATTCTGAACCTAGAACTCAACTGCAAACCAACCCGTCATTCCAATGCGAGAAAAGCAACGACCTGTTCAGACGTACAAAGACTCTGTGGTGCCACCTGGGCACCTTTTCTGAAAAACATTAAGGAAAATGAATTCTAGAAGGAAGACGTTAGAATTTAAAAAGGAAGAGAAAGTAACCCTACAAAACAGAATTAAGTCTGAGCAGTAACTGGAAACACAGCTGTGAAACTCAAGGCAGCTCTTACACATAATGCAGAAAACATAATGCAGGAAAAAAAAAGTTTAAAAAGCTGGAAATAAAAATTCTATATCATATTAACCAAGAACAGATTCTAGAAGGAGGATGAGGAAAGTATAATATAAGTGCATTTAGAGGTAAAATATTGTGTTGGGGGGATTCCTTGTGGGGAGTTAGAGATGTATTCTTGCCCAGGTTTAAACATGTTAAAGATGCAAGCGTAAGTAAGAAATGAGAAATAGGACTATGACTTCCAAATCCACACACGCAAGGGGCGGCGGAGGGGTGGGGCAGCAGGGAGAGGAAGGAAGAAAGACAAATAAAGAAAATCTGGAATAAAGACAACTTTGGTAATTCAATGACAAACTGAACAAAAAATCATGGAAAACCAAAACCATGGGTAGCAGAAAGAAGTTGAAACTTAAGCAATTGCAATAAATATGGATGGTATGTAAATTGCCCCGTTAAAGAAGAGGATTTCACAAACTGGGAGATGCAGGCAGGCCAGGGGCTAAAACAAAAAAGAGTCAGAAAGGCTAAAACAGAAGGGATTACAGTGCCGTGAGACACCGTCAATGAAGAAAGCTGGACGAAAGGTGGATGGGAACTCTCCGCACTGTATTTGCAACTGCTTGTGAATCTTAAACTACTTTAAAACGAAGATTTTTTTTTAAAGGATTAACAAAATTACACCAAGCATATGTCAATAAAAAGTAGAAATGTTAACAAACTCCAAGGCAAAAAAAAAAAAAATTATAAAGGACAAAAAGGTATTTTTAATTGATATAAAATTCAACCAAAAGGATATACAGTAATGAGCTTTTACATATCTATGAAATAGAGAGTAAAAATTGTTGGAAATACAAATAGAAAAAAAAAATCAGTTATGACAGGAGATTGCAGCATACTTCCCAGAAATAGAGCATGAGGATTAAAAAAAAAAGGAGGCAATTAAAAACTTGAAAAACACAACCAGTTCGATGTATTTTTATACATACTTATAAAACAATACACATCTTTTCTAAAATCCATGGGACAATTACAAACTGATCATGTGATAAGCCACAAAGAAAATCTCAATAGTTTTTTTAAATTAGAAATTATACAGGCTATATTCTCTGACCGCGAAGCAATAAAACTAAAAATTAAACAAAAAAAGAGCCACAAAAAAATTTAACCACTTGGAAATGTAACATAAAAAAAAAAAAACTTCTCTAAATAACCTTTAAGAAATTAAAACAAAGCGCAGACTATTTAAAATTGAACAATGAGAGTACTATATAGCAAAACCCATGGGATACTGCCAAAGCAGTCACTCAAAAAAGAAATGAACTATGAAGGAAAAAAATCAAAAGAAATCAAAGGAAAGCAGAAAATGAATAAAACTAAGTGGAAGTTAAAGAAATAGAAAACAAAATACTTGATAATAAAAGTAAGGTCATGGTCTTTTAAATTACCAATAAAATAGTTAATCCCACCTCCCCCATATGTCTAGCCAAGAAAATAAAAAGTAAATTTAAAATATTAAGAAATGAAAAAGTAGCTATAACTACAGAATCAGGGGAAGGGACGGAGGGAGGGGAGAGAGGGAGACTTTATTTAATATATTTTAAAATGTACATGAAATAGATCATTTTCTACACCATAAAAATTATCCAAATTTGACTCAAGAAGAAATAAAAAACTTAAATGGGCCAATAATCAGAGGAAGAAATTTGAACTATTAAAATACTGGGAATGTCCAAACAATTTTACTGGTAAATTCTGCCAAATCCTCAATAAACAGATTACATCTATGTTTTCTAAATTGTGGGGGGTAGGGTGAGGACAGGAATTTTTCCTACAAAGTCAACATAATTCTCATATTAAAACTGGGCAAGAATAATTTAAAAGAGAAAATTACAGCTAAATCCTACATAAATACAGATCCAAAATTCCTACATAAATATTACATAACATGGCAAATATTCGCAAATTACAAAAGTAATACAACTCCAAAAAACATCACCCTAGGTCTTCTGGGATAGTTTGAGGCAAAAAAATTGATCGATATAATTCACTAGGAATTTCTTAAACCTCTATAAAGGGTATGTCTCAAAAACCTCCGTCAAATACTGAACAATATAATGCCAGAGCTATTACAGCTAAAGTCAGAAATAACCAAGGATGTCCAATATCACTACTATATTATTTAAAATTATTCTCGAGATCCTAGCCAATTTGAAGACAAAAAAACAAGAAGCATAAATATTGGAAACAAACAAACAAACCTGTCACTATTTGCAGATATGAGTGTCTACATAAAACACTCAAAGAGAATCAACTGAAAAACTAGTAGAACAAAAGAGAATTTGGCTAAGCAGACAGATCAGGATAAATATTCCCAAGTCGATGGCTTTCTTATATACCAACAATAATCCATCAGAAAACATAACAGAAGAAAGAATTCCTTTCCTGTGAGTAACACAAGCTATAAAACATCAAGAAACAAACCTATTAAGAAATATGCATGACCCATAAGATGACTACAAAACTTTCCTAAAAAACATCCAAGACCTGAAAGATGAAGAGACACATTCCTGCATGGGAAGGCTTAATATTTATATCATAAATGCATCTATAAAATCATAAAATTAATCTATAAATTCAATGTGATTCCAGTCAAAATCCCAATAGGATTTTGGGGAGACTTTGGGGAGCTGATATAAAGTTTATGTAGAAGAATAATTTTTTAGAGTCTCTAGTATAGACTCTATACAGTTTTAAAAAGAATAACATATGCTATCACACTAGGAAGGTATAGTAATAAAAACACCAAAAAAAGTTGCATAATTGGGTAAAACTGATTTAAAAGAATAAAAATTCCAGTGGCAGACCCACATATATATGAGAATTTAGAAAACTGTGAAAGTGTCAATCTGTGGAAAAAGGAGTAGGCTATTCAGTAAGTAATACCACCCCTGATACCATGCACTAAGAAGACCACAACATCACTTCTAGGTGTTCATTCAAAAATGCTTAAGCTGAATCTAATTGTAAGGAAACGCTGGACAGACCCAAATTGAGGGATATAGAAAATAACTGGCCTGTACTCATAAAAAATGTCAATGTTATGAAAGATAAAGACTGAGATTAAGAGACTAAAGGGACAGGAAAACAAACTTGTGATCTAGGGTTTTCTTTTTCTATAAAGAACACGGGAATACATGGTGAAATACGAATAAGGTCTATAGATGTGCTAAGAGTATCCTATCGTGGCAATTTCCTGTTTGATCATCAGACTGTGTCCCTATTTTTAGGAAATACATCTGAAATATTTTAGGGGTAAAGGGGTACCATGTCTACCACTTTGTCTCAAATGGTTTGGAAAAAAAAATTATAGACAGAGCGGGGTCGGTCGAGGGGAAGAGAGAGAGAATGATAAAAGCAAATGTGGAAACAGTTAATATTTGGGAACTGTGGGTGAAGGGGACATGGGAATTCTTTCTACTATTCTCACAACTTTGCTGTAAGCCTGAAATGATGTCAAAATAAATTTTTAAAAGGGAAAATGTAACTTGCAAGATCCCTTGGATGGTTAAGGGATCTTAGCATTATCATCAGCATTATCATCAAACTTATCTGAGAATTATAAACACCAAATTCTAGATTGTTGTTACCTCTGGAGAGTGAGGGGAACGAGATTCTCTCAGTAAAGTTTTATAAATAAAATCAGACATGGTAAAAACAAAGTTCATAAATATAGATAAGAGTGAGACACCTGGAAAAAATACACAAAAATAAATTTCAGATGGCTTAAACAGCTAAACAAGAAAAAGAGACTTAAAGATACTAAATAAATATAGAAGAAAAAGTAATATTGGGATGAAGAGATATTTCAAAGCATCTTCAGAACACAAAGCAAAATAATGACAAAAACGATGGTTATACCAGGTTCTGGAATTACTGACAAGTTCTGTTCTAAGCACTCCCATACATTATCTCAACTGATCCTTATAAGAACCCAATGATGCAGGTACTATTCTTATTCCTAGTACATAGATGATGTTCAGAGAGAAACTTTGGTCACAGACCCAAGATACCTTCCAGAATCCAAATTCTGCACTAATTCTCATCCTATGCTGCTCATGGCAGAAGCCCCCAACTCATTCCTATGAAATTCCTGCACAACAAACTAAAGAAAATAGGCTGGGAGTAGCCAGATTCTAGAAGATTCCAGAACATTCCCATTCATTCTTTCAACAAATATTTACTACAAACAAATTACTCCTTTTATTGACCCCATAGTAGGTGCCTTCACTTATTTTAGTTAGTCTTCACACCACTATCAGGGAAGGTGACTTTTTTGTTCCTATTTTTGAGCTGAGGTAACTGAGGCTCAGATTCGGGGAGCTGCCCAAGGTAACACAGTCAGGCAGAGCTGGGATTTAGAGCCAGGTCTGTCTGCCTCCGGAGCCTGCTCCCTGACCACCAAGCTGCATTAATGCCTTTGGCTTCCCCTGGAGAAGGACAAAGAATCCCAGCCTGTGGCCTCAGGCCACCTGGCCCCTCCCCTGGGATAAGCACCAATCAAACCAAAAATGCTGGGAGGAACAGGTCTGACATGCTGCTGCTACAGCTGCTGGGCCTCCGATCCAACCCTAAGCACCAACGTGATCCATTCAACAAACATCTGTTGAGCATCTATAATGCGCCAGGTCCTGGGGGCAC
The DNA here is from genome assembly GCA_963575035.1 of Avahi laniger. Classification (NCBI taxonomy): domain Eukaryota; kingdom Metazoa; phylum Chordata; class Mammalia; order Primates; family Indriidae; genus Avahi; species Avahi laniger. The sequence goes on along the minus strand of CAUYSK010068916.1, from coordinate 26,940 downwards.
AGCAGGGAGTAAGAGAGACTGTGCCCCATCCTCAAAGAGGGTGCAGTCCAGAGAGTTGGCTGTTCAGTCACCACAATTAATGATGGAACCGGTTAAGACTGACTGGGGTTGGTGGGATAAGGGAGGAAGTGAGGGGCTTCTCGGAGGCCCAGAGAGAACTGTTTATTCAAAGGTCACCCAGCGAGGAAGTGGGAGACTCAAATTCAAGGCGTCCAACCCCAGTCCTGGGCAGTGTTCCTTCTCTGGGGTGAGATGACACAAAGACACACTCTGGGCAGAACGCCGGTGTTTCCAGGGCCAGAGAGAGAGTGGGTGGTGCTTCTGTCCCTGTGAATAACTCTTATCCCAGTGCACCTTTAGGGTAAGCTGGTCAGAGGGCATCAGCCGAGCCCTCTCTTGGACCTGCCCCTGGGCTGGCAGCTCCCATTTCCGTTCTAAACGGACACCCTTAACCCTGGTGAGGTGTTCCCCCATAGCGACCCCGCTGCAGTTGGCTGTGACGTAACCTGGGAGGAAATGTCCACCTGCTTCTGCAGAGCTACTAGCCGGAGAAGGCACCAGGAGCCCAGCCACTCTGAGTGGCCACGTGAGCCTCTCCATCCCAGGGCCTGGGCCATAAAGCAGCTTCCTCCCAGGCCCGGGGACACTGGCCCACGGCCCCACACAGGCCAGAGGGGCTCCAGTAAGGACACTTGCAGAGCTCCCATCCCCGACCAGCCCAGGGTCTTGCGGCCTTGCGTAAAATCAGGCCCTGAGTCTGGTGCCCAGGTCTGCGCTTGGGGAGAGCCAGGCTCGTGTGGGATCCCGAGCGTGGCCTGACCGTGCTGAGCCCCATTCCCTGCGCATCCTGCCAGCCTCCTTCACGGAGCCGCCGCCGTAGCAAATGAGCTTATTAAGCACAAAGGGCTGTACAAATAGGATACCCTGGCGGCCCCCAGCCTCTCCACGCTGGGGCCACAGCCAAGCGCATCCTCACACCCAAGGTCTTCCCTGACTTCCCTCCTCCTCCCCAAGTCACATGCAGCTCAGGAACTAATTTAATCCAGCTTGTACCATTATCTGTTCCTTCACCGGGTGCCTAAAGACCGGTGCTTAACCAACAGGACACGGCCCTCTCACGGCGCCCTCGGGAGGCTGTGTTCTCACTCCAGCAATCCCATTTTGGGGAACACATTTGCAAATCTCTCTGGAAACGAATCCTTCCACAGTAAAGACAGTTCTGCTTTGGTGAAAAGCGCTACCCGTCTGTGGGTGCTTTCCGTAAACCAAGCATGGGGCTTCAGCGCATTCATGTATTCTGCCCACTTAACCCTCAGAGTCATTGCAAGAGGTTGGCACGACTGTTATCGCCACTTTGCAGGTGAGCAAGAGTCACCTGCCGGATGTCAATCAGTGGGGCAACAGACCAGGCAGCCCTGGACCTCGTGCATCGTCCTCAGCACAACTTGCCGTCTCCACAGCACGGGCCCACTGACTTCCTTCCACCCAGCAGCGACACTGAAGTAGCGTGCCCAGCTCACCGTCCGCGAGGCAACACCTCCCACAGCCCTCCTGGTGGCATGATCTAGACACCATGTGCCCATGAGTTGAGCCCCTGGCTCCCTTTCTTCTGTCTTCGATTTTAGCAATATGAACAACTCATGTGACGCTGTGGCCAATCAGTTCTTTAATTCCCTTTCTTCTGGTGGCCTTCCCTCCCCCTCGCAACCCCCACTCTCAGGTGACACTCCAGACCTAGCCTTTGACAGTGACACCTGCACTCCGCAATCTCATTTCAAACGTCCCATCCCTAGACTGCCGGACCCTTCCACCAATCCTGGCCCCAGGGGCCCCCAACCCCCTGACCTATCTCCCTCCCCGCCCCCCGCTGCTATCCCTGCTCCATGCTGACACAGCCGCTCTGCAGAATCTTTCCATTCTCTGCTCTCCATCCTTTGACTCCCTGGCAAAACCCCAACTCAACTCCTTGCCTACCCCACGCCGGAGGAGCACACGCAACCACGCGGACTGCCTCACTCTAGAGGTGTGACCACAAACCCCCAGTGCGCCCTTAGCACAGCCAACAACTTCCCTCCTCAATTCACGCGCGCACTGGAGACTTTGGCCCTCTCCTCGAACCTCCAACAACCTGCTCGCCACCGACAGCTACTTTCCCTGAGAAAATAAATACAGTCAGAAGGAAACTGCTCACCTTCCACCACCAAATCTAACGGACTACTGCCTCCATCTGGACGGAGCCCCTCTTCCTGCTCGTCACCCTGGCTGAACTGTACTCCCCCCAGCTTGGCACTGGGCCCGTCCCCTCTTGCCAACCCAAGGCTGAGCCAGCAAAGTGCCCTGCTCTCTCCTGCAACGTCAGTTTTCCCTTCTCTGCCAGACGCTTCCCACCACAGAGAAGCAGGCCGTGGTATCAGCACCGGGATCCATATCCCCCCACCTAACTCTGCTCCCCGCTGGAGCAGAACTCCTCCAACGCACCTGCACGCGCTGACTCCACCTCCTCAACGCCCGCTCTGTCGACTCCACTCCTCCCTAAATCAGCCAGGTCTTCCCCGGGACCCCCCTGAAATCGCCCTCCCCAGGGTCGCCAGTGCCCCGAGTCAGCAAGCCTAGGACGCTTCTCAGTTCTCATCGCAGCTGATGTGGCTGATCTCTCCTTCTTGAAACTCTCTTCTTGGCTTTGAGGACCCGTCCCTCTTGGCTGTCCTTCCACCTCGCTGGCTGCTCCTTGGTTCCCTTGGTGGGCTCCTTCTCTCCCCGAGTCAGAGGCTCCTCTCGACCCACACTCACTCCCAAGTGAGCTCCTCACTGTGTCCCACGGTGAGCGCCATCCATGTGCTGATGATTCGCCAATTTAACATTCAGCCCCAACCACGGATCACCTGAGCTCCAGACGCACAGCCAAGGGCTTACTCGAAGTCGGCACCTGGGCACCTCGGAGCACCTTAAACTCTGCCTGCCTAATGGCTTCCAATCTCCACCTCCCCCATACCTGCTCCTCGGAGTCTCACCCCATCTGTAATAGCCATGGTGGCCCCAGTTAGCCAGTGCTCAGGCCAACACGCAGGCTGGAGCCAGCCTCGACTCCACTTTCCTTCACACTCCACATCTGTCTTCCAGTAAGTCCTGCTGGCTCGAACATCAAACTTCACCTCTGACCTCCCATCGCCTTCTCTCCATCACCGCTCCACGGCCCTCTCCTCCAGACCAGCCCCACGTCTCACCCGGGCTCCCTCTAACATTCCCAATCAGTCCCCTCACTTCCATTCTTTCCCCTCACAGCAGCCAGAAGATCCATTTAAAATTTAATTCAGATCCTGTGAACACCCCTATTAAAGCCTTATAAAATCCCCCAGCCCCTTTCCAATGTTCTGGAAGGCCCTCCATGACCTGGACACTCCTGCCTACTCACTGTCCCCATCTAGCCATAGTGGCCTCTCTACTGTTCCTCCAACACACCAAGCTCATTCCAACCTCAGGGCCTTTGCATTCATTGTTCCGTCACCTAGAATGCTTTTCCCCGCCAATCACAAGGTTCACGCCCTCATCTCATTCAAGCCTCTATTTATCAGAGTGGCCTTTCTGACTCCCACTCTCAAAGAGCCTTCCACCCATTACCCGGTCCTCTCTACATACCAAATCTATTCCATTTTTCTTCACAGCACTTTACATTATCTGCATTCATTACTCATCCAGCTGTTTAATCTCTGTGCAGGTAGGGGTCTTGTCTTACTCATTGCTGTATTCTCAATGCCCGTAGTAGGTATCCTATAAATGCATGGTGAATACATGAATTCATGAATGAATCAATCACTACACTAAATAGCCTGCCATTGGCCCAGAGAGCAGAGAACCGCGCTGTCCAACAGAAATAAAATGTGAGCCACATATGGGATTTTAAACCTTCTTGTAGCCACACTTAAAAGAGTAAAAAACAAACAGTGAAATTAATTTTAGTAATATATTTTTCCTTAAACCAATGTACCAAAATGTTATTTCAACATAATATCAATATTGAAAGAAATACTAATGAGATATTTCACACTCCAGATATTTTACGCTCTTTCGTACAAAGCCTTGGGAACCCGGTTTGTATTTTACACGTATAGCACATCTCCATTTGTGCTAGCCACGTTTCAAGGGCTCGATGGCCACATGTGGCTCGTGGCTATTTCATCAGCACAGATCTAAAACACAAACCTGGTCTGGTCACCCCACACCTAAGCCTTTCCCTGACACCTCCCCACTCTCAGGATGAAGTCCCAACTCCTCAGGCGGGCATAAAACCCGCCCCTCTGGGCTCCGGAGCCTTGTCTCTCAACACACCCCCAACACCAAACACACCTTCAAATCTCTGTGTCACCCGCTCCCTGCCTCTGAGCTTTGGCACACGCTGTCCCTTTTGCCTCAGAGGCTCCTGTGTTATTCATCTAAAGAACTCCGACTCAATCGTCAACTCCACGCTCCCAAACTGCCATCTCCCTGACAGGTGTGTGCTCCTGCAGGGCAGGGCCCCCTCGCTCCTCTGTGCTGAGCGCACGGCAGGAGTCTGTCATGACTGTTGAATTACTGACCGAAGGTGGCTCCCTCCCAATCAGGCTGCAATTCACCCCCCACTTCTGCGTGTTCCATCTCTCAGCACCTTGTTCACGCACCATTCACAAAAAACGCAATGAAGCCACGGTGTATCTCTGTACAACCTTCCTTATGTCTTCTGAATCCAACCATGCTCCTTGAATTCTATCCTAAGTAAAATTCCTTATAAATTCCACTATTTCCCCCAGGATTCTAATGGGGGTAGGGGAGGAGGAATAATTAACACACAGTTTAAGGGAAAATAATTTGCACATGCTTAAATGGCCTTTACTTCCTTTCCCTACTCCAAACAAAGCTAAAATCCAGGCAAGAGAAATAACTGTCTGTGAAAACTGATCCTCTCGGATCATCACAGTCCTGAGCCCAGAATAGCAGCAGATCAATACCGACACCAGGAGCACTGACAGCCACCACGGTTGCCCCCAGCAGTACCACCATGGTCACAAGAGAAAGATCAGATCCGAGTGAGGAAGGTGAAGAATCAGAACCTCCTTTCCTTGTGGGCATCTTGTCAAACTGTGATGGACAGAAACATAGGTACATTACTCCTCTCGCTAATTCATTCCACAAATAATAATGAGCACTTCCTCCTCCAAGGGCGGCAGCCCATACGCTGGGATACAGCCTTAAAGGACAGAAATTACACCTCTGAGTTTGTGTTCTTAAAATGGCAATAATTTCTTGTCCATTCAAGGACCAGCCTGCTTCTTTTGAACAAGTTTAAAAAGAAAAATAGGAAAATCCTCAATCTATGAAGTTCACCATCATGAAATTCAACGCATATCTTAAAAAGTTGTAAAGGAATCCAAGCAGTAGGATTGGGATTATGATTTCAACTAACCGTAATTTTAAATGCATAAACCTAACATGATACTTTTATAAGCAAACAAAAGATGTGCAAAGCTTTTCCTGCCCCTAAATGACTTCCGTGACATTGCATCTAAGAAGAGGAGCGAAAGATAACTCTGACATATATTTTAGTTCCCACCCCCAAAATTTGGGCAGAATTCCAGAAGGCAGGCAATTTCCTCAAGTTTTGGCTTTAGAACCTACAGACAACGTATAACATTAGGTCTCCTCTGCAAACAAGGACGAATGAATGAAGGCCACTCACTGGTTTATCACACACCCTGAGACCACCCTACTCCTTCCAGAACACATGAAGGCCCCATAAGCCAGGCCTGTTATCAGAGGAAATGCCTTTTAAAAACACATTCACCCATGGGAAGAAAAGCCAAGATAAACATGCTCTGAGTTAACTGGTTATGCATACAATGTCATGTGACTGCTATTTCCACTGTTCTATTAAGAAGCCCTTTTATTATTTAAAAGCAACAACAAAGAGCTGGCATCTGGAAATACTTCCATGAAACACAAACTCATTTACAAAATCATTTCCTTATCTCTGGTGAAGCATCAACTAAAGGTTGTGTTACTGTCATAACAGCACAGAGCGTTGGAAGGATTCTGGCCTCTTCCCCACTATAAAGCTGGGAAAACTGAGGCCCAGGGAACATAGCATGGACCTGAATGCAAGACTCCCAGCCCAGTGTGGCGCACCCATCATTTGTCCCTCACAAAAGGCAGAAGTACCAACCAAACCACAGAAGGCAGCAAGCATTATTACACTCCCAGGCCCTGGCTGTGTCCCTGTTTCCCGCCTCGTTTAAGGGCACCAAGTTCTCCAGCACAGTCACGAAATAGGAGAACATCAAACCTCAGCAGGTGGGGAATTCTAATCTCAGCTCTGACATGTAAAGAGTTTGGAAGTCATTGCTCCCATCCTTACAAGAAAAAAGCTGGAAAAACTGAAAATCAACACGTTTTCTTAGATACATCAGAGAACAGAGGTCACAGAGCAAATCACCCTAAAAACTGGAGAGAGGAGCAAATGCAGAGAAATAGCAGCTTACCAGGAGCTGGAGTGGCTGGGGCTATCACTGACAGGAACACTTAAAGAGTAACTAGCTACTGCTAGAAGCTGAGAGTCAAAACCTCCTGGTGGCCAGTGTTCGGGGAGTCACCATGTTTTCCTGGGTTTTGATTCCAGGAGCTTTGACAAGTTCTAATAGTAGAGATTAGAGAATAATCACTTTGCTTCAGTGAGATGGATATGGGGTTGGGAGTGGGAAGTAATCATTTTAAAATACGCCAGGAAAAATGTAACCATTTTCAAATAGCATAGAGCCTTCTGTTCTCCAGACTACTGGCCTGCCCTCAAGTGGAACTACTTCACAGACTTATCTGACCTACGGGAGAAGCAACTGGACAACTCCAGCCTCTCTAGCCTTCCTGCCTCAGGAAAGGGAGAAGCAAAGGCTAAGAAATGCTTCTGAAGGTCACAGCCCAGGGATGCAGACCCATTTAAAAAAAAATTGAGATTTAATCTGAAGAGTATAGACCACTTCCTCTCCCTAATACTAGTGACTGCATCAAAAAGACTCCAGTGTAACAACAGTGCGTGACAAATGAGAGAGCTGCAAGACACAGATTCCATTTAAGAAGGAGTTTCTAGGGAAACCCAAAGACAACAGGAAAAGATGGAAAAAACAAAAAACAAAAAAACAAACAAAATAAGGTAATTGAAACTTTTGGCATCTATAGCTACAACAAACATTAAACACAGCCCAGTTCCCAGCCACACAAACATAAAAATTCACACTAAAATCCTCAGTTCCCACTACTAGATACATCATGTCTGGCTTTCAACAAAAAATTACAAGGCATGCTAAAAGGCAAAAAATAATCTGCAGAGATACACACCAGCTATCAGAACCAGGCTCAGATATGACACAGATTTGGGAATTTAGAATAACTATGATTAATACACAAAGGGATCTAATGGAAAAGGTATACAACATGCAAAAACAGCTGCTAACGTAAGCAGAGAGATGGACACTCTAAGACAGAATCAAAAAGAAATGCTAAAAATAAAAACCTCCCAAACTGAAAAACAAATAGAAAAAAGAATATAAAAAACATAGCTGAATATTCAAGAACTATGGGATAATTACAAAGGTGTAACATACATGTAATACCAGGAAGAAAAGAAAGAGAAAAAGAAAAAATATTTGATGTAACAATGGCTAAGAATTTTCCAAAATCAATGACAGACACCAAACCACAAACCCAGGAAGTTCAGAGAGTACCAAGCAGTGTAAAAACCAAAAAATCGACACCTCAGCATATCATATTCAAACTGCAGAAAATCAAGGACAAAAAGAAAATTCTGAAATGAAGCCAGAGAGGGGAAGAAAATTTTACATATGAGAAGAACAAGGAGAAGACACTGCACTTCTCATTAGAAATCATGCAAATAAGAAGATATTCAAGTGAAATATTTAAAGTACTAAAAGAAAAAAACCATCAACCTAGAAATCTGATCCCACAAAATTATCCTTCAAAAGTGAAGGAGAAATAAAGAAAAATCAAAATTTGAGGGAATTTGTTGCCAGAAGACCGGCCTTGCAAGAAATATTAAAAGAAGTTCTTCAGAGAGAAGGAAAAACAATATAGGTCAAAAACTCAGATATGCATTAAAAAAAGGAACAATTCCTTAGAGAAGGAATAAATAGAAGCAAAATAAAATCTTTTACTTTTCTCATTCCTGACTGACCTGACAGATAACATTTTGTTCAAAATAATAACATCAACAATAGACTGGATAATTATAGCTTATACATAAGTAAAATGAACGACAGCAACGTTATAAGGGATGGGAGGGAGGAATTGGGACTACTCTCTTATAACGTACCTGGCATTATCTGTGAAGCAGTATAGTGTTATTTAAAAGTAGACTTAAATTAACTGTAAATATATATTGCACACTCTCGGGCACTCACTAAAAATTTTTTTAAAAATTGATATGCTGGTAGGAAAGAAAATGGAGTAACATAAAATGCTCAGTTAAAACCAGAAGAAGCAAAAAAAAAGAGTGGAAGATAAAAGAAGAAACAAAGAACAAGGGCAAGAAATAGAAAACAATTACAAATATGGTAAATATTACTACAACTATATCAATAATCACTTTAAATGTGAATGGTCAAAATATCAATTAAAAGATAGAGACTATCAGAGTGGATTAAAAAATAAGACCAACTATATGCTGTCTACAAGAAACCCACTTTAAATATAAAAATACAGATATATTTGGATTAAAAGTGAAAATATGGAGAAAGATACACCATGCTAAAACACTAGTTAAAAGAAACTTAGAATAGCTATATTAATTTCAGACACAGCAGTGTCAGAGCAAGGAAAATTATCAAGGATTACAAAGGGGTAATCCTTGATAAAGGGGTCAAGTCTCCAAAAAGAGATTAACAATCTTTAATGTATATATACCTAACAGTGTCAAAACATGTGAGACAAAAACAGAACTGAAAAAGAAACAAATCCACCATCAATATCCTGTATCAATAATTGACAGATCCAGCAAGCAGAAAATCAGTAAGCATGTAGTTAAACTAAAACATCACCATCAATCAACTGGATCTAAGTGACATTTAATAGAGTATTTCATCCAACAACAACTGAATACACATTCTTTTCAAGCACCCATAGAACATTCACCAAGACAGATCACAGTTTAGGCCATAAAACACATCATAACAAGCGTAAAAGAATAGAAATCATACAAAATATGTTCTCAGATCATAATTAAACTAGAAATTAATAACAGAGAGATTGCTGGAAAAATCCAAACTATTTGGAGACTAAAGAACACACTTCTAACACATGAGTCAAAGCAGAAATCTCAAGAGAAATGAAAAACTATTATGAACTAAATGAAAATGAAAATACAGTTATCAAAATTTGTGAGGAGCAGCAATTGCAGTGATTAGAGGGAATTACATAGCATTTAATGCAGATATTAGAAAAGAAGATCTAAAATCAATTTAAGCATCCACCTTAGAAAACCAGAGAAAGAGCAGCAATATAAAACTAAAGCAAGCAGAAGAAATCATAAAAATCAGAGCAGAAATCAGTGAAACTGGAAACAAGAATTGAATAGAGAAATTAATGAAACTAAAGGCTAAAAAGTCTTTGAAACGACCAATAAAATTGATAAACCTCTAGCTGGGCTAATCAAGGCAAAAAAAGAGAAGACACAAATTACTAACATCAGAAATGGAAGCAGGGTCATCACCACTAATTCCATGGACATTAAAAGGATAATAAAAGAATTTTATACATAACACTTTGCCCCAAAATTTGGTAACTTAGATGAAAGAGACCAATTCCTTGAAAGACACAATCTACCAAAACTCACAAAAGGAGAAACATATTGTCTAAATATGGCTAAATCTATAAAGAAAATTGAATCTGTAATTAATAACCTTTCAAAAAAGAAAGCCCCAGACCCAGTGGTGAATCCTACCAAAGACTTAAGGACAAAATGATACCAATTTTCTACAATCTCTTTCAGGAAATGGAAGCAGAAGGAATACTCCCTAACTCGTTCACGTATTATCCCTAATCCAAAAATCTGAAATGCTCCAAAATCTGAAACTTTCTGAGCACTGACATGAAACCCAAAGGAAATGCTCACTGAACTATTTCAGATTTCATTATCTTTGGATTAATGGTGCCCAACCAGTAAGCATAATGCAAATATTCCAAAATCTGAAAATATTCAAAATAGTTTGGTCTGAAGTATTTCAAATAAGGGATATTCACCCTATACCAAAACCAGATTAAGACAGTCCAAGAAAGAAAAAATACAGACCAAGGTCTTTTCTGAACCTAGATGCGTATATCATCAACAAAATATTAGCAAACTGAATCCAAAAATGCATCCAAATGGGATTTATTCCAGGTGTGCAAGGTTAGTTGAACACTCAAAAATCAATAGTATAATCCATCACATCAACAGGCTAAAGAAGAAAAATCACATGAGCATATCAATAGATGGGCATTTGACAAGATATAACACTCATTTATAACAAAAACTCTTAGCAAACTTAGGAAAAGAGGATAACTTCCTCAACTTGATAAAGAATATCTACCAAAAAAATCTACAGCTAACATGGTACTTAATGGTGAGAAGCTAAATGCTCCTCCTAAGATCAGGAACAAGGCAAAGACGTCCTCTCTCACCACTCCTATTCAGCATCAGACTAGGAGCCATAGCTAATGCAAGCAAGACAAGAAAAGGAAATAAAAGATATACATATTGGGGAGGAAGAAATAAAACTTCCTTTATTCACAGATGGCATGATTTTCTATATAGAAAATCCCAAAGAATCAATTAAAAAACGTGGAACTAATAAGCAATTATAGGAAGGTTGCAGGATACAAGGTTAATATACAAAAGTCAACAGCTTTCACATATACCAGCAGTGAAGAATTGGAATTTAAAATTAAAAACAAAACACCACTTATATTAGCACCAAAAAACCACTTAGGTATAAATATCTAGCAAAACATGTACAGGATATATAAGGAAAACTATAAAATTCTGATGAAAAGAAATGAAAAATCTAAGTAAGTGAAGAGATATTCCATGTTCATGGAGGGAAGACTCCATATTGTTAAAAGATGTGAGTTCTTCCCAATTTTATCTACAGATTCAACACAATTCCAATCAAAAGCCCGGTGAGTTATTTTGTGAATTTCAACAAACTGATTTTAAAGTATACATGGAAAGGCAAAAGACCCAGATTAGACAACACAATACTGAAGAACAACAAAGAAGTTGGAGGATTGACACTACCCAACTTCAAGACTTAGTATAAAGCTACTGTGAACAAGATACTGGAGTACTGGCACAAGAATAATCAAGTAGATAAGTGAAACAGAATAGAAAGCCCAGAAATAGACCCATACAAATACAGGCAACTGATCTTTGACAACCAGGCAATTCGATGGAGGAAGAACAGTCTTTTCAACAAATGATGCTGGAACAACTGAACATCCACCCACACAAAAACAAGCAAACAAACAAAAACCCCTCTCAGTCTTGCCCTGTCTGCCAGTGTACATAACTTAAGACACCAACCACCACCTCTTTCTTTGGACAGTATGTGCTGGTCCTCCAGGCAGCCACCAACTTGTCTTCCCTCTGTCTCATCCAGCGCCCCATGTCATGCCCAACCCCTTCCACATGAGATCAAAACTCTCAGAGCCCACAGCAACTTTCACTATCAATTTCGGGCCTTTCCTCAGTCCCATTTCTGGTCCAGTTTCTTGTCTTCCTTTTATCTACATAAATTGTTTTCTGGAGGAACTGTGTCTATTTTTTGGTCCCTGAGTTATCCCCAGCACTGTGCAGAGAGTAGATGCTCAATAAACACTTCTTGAATGAACAAGTTTTTAAGTTACGGCCACGTCACATGCGTACTGAGTACATACATCAAAATTACCGATACATCAAATGTCAATACCCAGAGTGATTATCTCTGGGTGGGAAGGTTATGGGTGATTTTGATTTTTTATTCCTTTTTGCTCATCTAGACTTCCCAACTGTAAACAAGTATTGCTTTGGATAATAAAAAAAACAATAACAGAAGCAAAAAAAGAAAAAAACACAAAGGCCAGGTTTATACAAAGGAAGCATCAGGAGTGATGATTCACTTTGCAGAAGGCATCTTTTGCTTTGTAAAAAGCTTTGTCATAAAAATCTTTTAGGAGTAGTCAAAAAGAAAAAAAGGGATTTGATTTGCAGGACACTTTTCAGGATGGTGTGAAGTTCAGAAAGTCCCATTTTCCCCAGGAGAACAGAAGCTATTCCTGCTTCCTTCCTTCTAGACCATATGCTGTTTCCTTCTCTTCTACTCCAAAGAGATCACAGCACATTCCCAGCTGGTCAGGTCCAAGCTCAGTGACTCCTGACTCCATCAGCCTCTGAGGTTTCTCCTTCAGATATGGGTGTTTTGTGACTCTGGAAAACTAGACTGGATTCTCTGCTGGGGCATAACCAAGAAGACTTCGACCACTTGGCTCGAGAGAGAACACCCTCAGCCTAACAGGTGGAAGGCCAGAGAAGCTCGGGATCTCTGGCCTCAAGAAGACCCTTCCACCCTACGAAACTAGACTGTATCCTCACAGCAGTCCCCATCGACAAATGCTATCCTGGGCCTGTGCCCACGTGCTTTGCACTCATTCTCTCTGAAGCTCAGATCAGAATCCAGGTGTGTAACACTGACCTAATTTTACAGATGAGGAAACAGACCACAGAGGTGGCATAATTTGCCTGTGGTCACCTAGCTATAATATGAAGTAGAAGAAACACAACTCAGAATTCCAACTTTGTCCTGATGGATGCCAAAGCTTCATAATAAATAAACACATTTACTTGAATAACTTTTAAAAATGGCAGAGGTATTCAGCACCTGATCTGTGCCAGGTTCTAAGAGACAGCCACTGAGCCGGGGCTGCCAATGTGACAGCCACTACTGTCCCTGCCCTGAGGGACAGCAAGGGCATGCCAGCAAGGGAAACGTACCACGCGACTGCCTTCCACTTGTGAAAGGGCTACCCAGGTAGCATTTTCAACCTCAGCTAGGTGAGACACAAATGTAAGGCTAAGCAAAACCACGACTAGCCTCACGGCAAACTGCAGAAATCTCCAATGCTAACTCCTAGCAACGCTACCACGAACTGTTCCCATGTGCCAGCCACTGTACTTGGCACTTCCTATCCTTTCTTTCATTTAATCCTCATGATACCTTATGATGTAAGCTCATTCATCCCCATTTTACAGGTAGGTAAATTGAGACTCTGAAAATAAGTGAAAAATCAAGATCTACTTCTCTTATAGAACCTTCTCCCCAGCAGTGCAGCAAACTGCACGGGCTGCACCCTGCAGGCTCCTCCCCACCCTAAATAAAGCTAAGGGACTCCACACTGACAGTTTCTCTTGAGGCAAAAGTCTCAGAGACCACACAGGTAACTTCTGCGCTGCCTTGGCAACTGGTTGAGGGAGGCTTGTCAGGAATATGGGGGTACAAAGGCCTGAGGGAGGATGAACTCGGGGTACCTCTTCCAACAGTGATTCGCCATTCTGGACCCAAGAGCTCCAGAGGCCCTCATGCCTGGCCCAGGGCCCTACCTGCTCCCCCAACTCCAGCCCGGCATCAGGGCCCCAAACGGCCCAGGTTGGACAGACCCCTGGCTGCAGGCCCTCAGCATCCTTACTCACAGGTGACAAGAAGGCGAGACTGGGATGACATGATGGCTTTGTGCCAGGTCTACCACGGACTGGCCGTGACACTTTTACAATTTGCATGATTTCTAGACTCCTGAGCACTATGGAGAGCTTGTCACTTCCTTTTGTCTGGTCTCAGTTTCTCTATCTGCAAACTGGGGACCAGGTCCGCTTCCCAGGACCACTATGCAGAGTCAGTGAGAACACAGATGTCTGCTCTGCGACCCTGAACTGCTGAAGCAAGGCAGAACGAGTGCGATCACCTCCTCACGGTGAAGGCTGGCCCTGTCGTCAGAGGACACCAGCAACGGCCGACCCAGGAGGCAGCCGGGCCTCTCTTGCCTAGGAAAAGGCTGCCACTCGCCAAGTTCGCTCCTGGCATCGAAGTCTGCCAGCACGGATGGCAAGCCCGCCAGCCAGTTTTCCTCTTCAGGGACACACACACAACACAGTTCAACTCATAAATAAAAATCTGATTATCACAGGCTTTTTCAAAGCCAATGTGACAGTTTTAATCTTTTATAAAGAAAAACTCATAAAATATTCAAACAAGGCCTGTGCATCTCAGGAGACTAAAAGGGGCTCTCGACAGCCCCCAGCTACAGACACACCAATGGGGGACCCCCAGGACCTCTGCCATCGGCCACCAGCGCATCTCCCCCCACCGCGGCTGCTGTTCTGCCAAGTCGTTAGTGGCGCGCGGGTCCGGGCTGTGCCAGCCCCGTCTAACCATCCTGCCAGCCCGTGCTCCTTGGCTGCTCTCCACGCTCTTGGCTCTTCCTGCTGTGCATGACTGGGGACGCCCTGCGCTTCTTTTCAGCCAGGGTAGCACAGAGAATAAGCCAAAAGGGACACAAACGCGAGGGAAGAGGAAAAAGGCCCCTCCCCTTCTAAACCACAAACTCAGGCTAACCAGGAGGGGCTGGTGAGGCCATGAATTATGGCCTCTGGAAGGTGGCCACTGAATCTTCCTTTCTAGGGTTCATTCAGTCATTCATCCATCCAAAAACTATTTACTGTGACTCCACCATGTGTCAGACATGATGGGCCCTGGGAACACAGCAAGGAGTGATGTAGACAGAAACCTCTGCCCTGCCCCATGGAGTAAGGGCTGACTCCAGGGCTGGGGTGCCAAGATGAGCCTGGAGCACCCTGAAGACCCAGACAGCAAGAAGCACTCAAAGAATGACAGGGACTTGTCCGAAGGACAGTGGAGCCTGTGTGAAGGGGCTGCCACTGGCCAAATGTGGAATGATTTGAGCAACAGAAAAAAATGATAGTAATGGATTATAATCCGTAAAATAAACACTCAGGAGTCTGAACTGATGTGAATGAATAAGCGAATAAACAAATAAATAAATGAGGGAGAAAGAGCTCTTCCTACAGCAGAATCCCAATTAATAAATGTAGAAGGAATGATGGAAACAGGAAATCACTATTTGGCAAACATCACAGCCCTCATTGTTGCAGGCAAAAATCAACAATAGATGCTAAAATTAGTGGGCAAAAAGTATGATGAGGAACGAGATATTTACATTGTCTCAAAATATCTCCCCACGAAGCCCTTGTTGATGGGAGGGCGAGAGAGTAACGCACAGAGGAGGAAGCTGGCGGACAGCACGTTACTCCAGTGTCCGAAGCTCACACCCCCAGGAACCATCACGACAACCCGTGCTCCCGACGTGATGCCCTCGGAAGAGAACAGCATCGCTTCTGGGGAACTCCTGCCAGCAACACGTCACTTCGGCCATCCAACAAATGTCTCCCAAACCCAGGAGAGGCATTCTAGGAAACCACTGGGGGGGGTCTTTAAAGGAAGGGCATGGCATGCAAAGAAAGGCCAAGGGTCTGTCCCAGACTGCTAGAGACTAAGGAGACGTGACAACTAAACACTGTGTGGGTTCCTGGATTAAATCCTGGGCCAGAAAAATGACCATTGGTAGGACCACGGGTGAAATTTAAATAAAGTCTGTAGATGAGTTAACGGTATCGTATTAATTTAATTTCTTGCATGCATATTAATTTCATATTATAATCTGAGCATTATACTATGGGTATATAAGATGTCGCGTTTAAGGAAGCTGAGTGAAGCTGTATGGAAACTCTTAGGATTATTTTCGCAAATTTTAATAAGTCTGAAATCCTTTCAAAATAAAACGTTTTGAAAAATTAAGTTCTGACTTCACAAAGCTTATACTCTTGGGAAGGAGAGGGGGTAAGATAGAGAGGAAGTATATACATTTTTTAAATGGTAAAATATATACTGTTAGAGGGTAATATTAATAGTACTATGGAGAAAACCAAAGCCCAAAAACAGAGGATGGCTAAGGGAAGGGCATAATTTTAAATAGCACTTAAGAGAAGGCTTGCTAAGCTAAAAAGGATATATCCAGGTCAAGACAATAGCTGGGGAAGACCATTCTGGGGAGAGGAACAGCAAGTGCAAAGGTCCTGAGGTTGTAGTGCTTGATGTGACAGAAAAAACAAGGCCAGATTGAACCAGGCAATCTATCAGCTCCATTCCACCCTCTCCACATCCCCGTTGCCCCTGAACAAGCTGCCAGATCAGTCACCCAAAGGCAAGGCAGAGTAGCATCTTAAACATATTAAGTCCTAACACCTGTACATAAAGTTTAAACTTCCCTTGAACAAGCCCTTAGGGAGGCCCAATGCTGGAGGCTGTCTCCCCAGTTTTCTAGAAGCCCAAGAGCCAGTCTGTCCTCCAGAACTGGAACACAGCAATGCTTTTCTGGTTGAGCACCAGATGAAGATGTTGGCTTGCATTAAGGGACCATGTTGTATGAAAGATACACATCTCGCAACACAAGAATCACACTCGGCCGGGCAAGATGCTCTCATTCTGAGAAGGGCCAAAAGCGCAGCAGTTCTCACCAACTAGTCATGCTCACGCCAGGGCATCTGCCACCTGCATGATTCCTATCTCCACGGTCAAGTGCCAACCTGGTGAGATATCACACTTATTTAATCAATCATACCTCTCCTTTGGTATCACCTACGCTCTCCCCTTTCCACAGGTCAGTTTCCAAGCTAGACTGGAGCACTTAAATCTACAGCTAAACAACAGTGGACATTTCCTAACTACAAGAGAAACTGACTAGGAATCAAACTGAGTTTGGTTTTAGGCTATTCTTCTATAAATTTTCTGCTGGGACCTGTCACCTCCTATCTGCAACCGGGCTCATCATTAGTACCACGAAGGAGAAAACAGCAAATGCACGTTAGCAGAAAGACGCAGAATCTACCAAGCCAGCCTACGTCATCAGCTTGTTTGGTTTTCTGGGCCTGGACTCATGGCTGTGATTTTTTATTGCAGCCATATAACACGGTCATATTTTCTGCTAGTAAAATTGTCCCTGGGTCATACAATGGAATCAAATTGATCAATATTTCACAGAGCTGTTGCCAAAAAAAAAAAAAAAAAAAGCTTTGTGATGTTCCTGTACTTCTCTCCAACACCATGATACACATGCGCGCGCGCGCACACACACACACACACACACGTCTAAGAATGGTGACACGAAGAGATAATATTATCTCCTCACATGGTTCCCATAAAGATAAATTTGATAAATGCTAAGTATCTTCATTTATTCACTGAACAAATATTTAATAAGCATCTACTACCGTCCTTGCTGGGAATGAGGACACAGTGACGAATAAAAACAGACACGAGCCAGGTGTGATGGCATGTGGCTACAATCCCAGCTACTGAGGAGGCTGAGGCAGGAGGACTGTTTGAGTCCAAGAGTTCAAGACCAGCCTGGGTAATATAGCAAAACTCCCTTTATAAAAATAGAAATAAACAATAAATAATAATAAAACAGACACGGAGTGTGCTCTCATGGGGCTTATTTATTTCCTTGGCTAGCAAAATTCTCCTTGGTTTTCAGGGTCTTCCACAAGGACATCTATCATCTTTCTGTCCATCTGTCTATCTACCCATCTACCTCTCTCTATCCCTCCATCTCTCCTTTCCTCTTTGCCCCATACTCCCCACACACATCCTTTATATCCCACCCCTCCCCAAATACTCTGTTCAAGTAGACCACCTGCTATTTTCAGCCTCCCTCCGAAGATATTTTTAAGCATTCTGAAATGCCATTTGCACATAAAGCCTTGGCTAATTATAATCTTTGTACCTCTTCCTTTGAGCCTGGGATGGCCTCATCTTTCCCCTCTGCCTATCTCAACAGTAACCACCGACAAGGCCACAAACCTCCTCCAGCTGCGTCCCTGACCCCCCTTGATCCCCGACCAGTCTCCCCACCCATTGCTCCCTCCACCTTGGCACCTCCAAGGCTCAAAGGGAGCCAGGAGCCTGAGTTCCTGGGAGCTCACCTTGTCCTTCTTCTCATCTCTGACAACAGCAGGTGTCAAAGGCAAGGGCCACTGCCACTGTTTCACAATCTTCTGCCCAGGTACACCACAGGACAGACAGGGCAGAAGCTCTGGGTGACACCTGGCTGGCGTCTAAAAAGTATCGTCAGATGTGCTCAGCGATGCCCACTGTGGCAGACAGCGAGCTCCGTGGAGGTGGGGAGGTGGTTTTTCTCAACACAAAATCCCAGCACCTTGCACAGAGCCCAATGCATAGTAGGTGCTCATTAAATAATGATTGGTTGTTGTTGAAACTATTTCTCTTTGAAAGTTTTGCTAAGTGAGGTGGAGGATTTTCTCTAAGGTTAGATAGAGGGGAAATAACCAATTTTATGCTACCTGTGTTCTTAAAGTATTAGAGAAAACTGTTCTTTGAAAGACAAGGATGCAAATTTCAGCAGATCAGGGCTGTGCAGTTAAGTTTCATGAGTGAGCCAGGCTGGGGGCCAGCGCTGGGAAGACGAGGCGGCTCCTGACGGCTGTTGCATCCAGGTTGTCAAAACAAGTGAGACACTGAAATTTCTGAAGATGAGCAACTAAATCAACTACTGTGGCCAGTGTTTAATCTCTGGTTTAACCTCTGTTTAAACACTCCTCCCTTTCCCCACCTAGCCTCCCATCTTGTTTATACCAGTTTTGAACAGAAAAGGTGTTTTTAAAATTAGCATAGTGTTTATATTCCCACGAGAGCATTCAAAAGGCTTAAAAACAGATGATCCCTTACACACCTTAGAGCTCTTCCCCTGAAATCTTGTTTATCCCAGCACTTTTCCTTAGGAAATCTTTCGAAAAGGTCAACTGCAGTTCACAAAATCTTCAACTGGCAGCTCCAAATGATTGGGATTTCGCAGTATTTCAGCAACTTTCAAATCCC
The DNA here is from genome assembly GCA_963575035.1 of Avahi laniger. Classification (NCBI taxonomy): domain Eukaryota; kingdom Metazoa; phylum Chordata; class Mammalia; order Primates; family Indriidae; genus Avahi; species Avahi laniger. Next base: position 7,924 of record CAUYSK010068916.1, on the reverse strand, counting down.
ACCAATGGGTTCTTTTGTCTCGGTGCTTAGGGGGGAGGAGGGTTTCCTCGCACCAACAAATTCTAGGGTTAAGTGCTCACAAGGAGAGCCCCAAGTATGTTCCAGGTCTTGAGCATATGTCCAGGTGTCGAAGGCCTGGCTATCCAAAGGGACACAAGAGAGGCTCCTGGAATCTCGCAGGCCTCTGGGATCCTAGAACAAACAGGGACTTTGTTTTAAGAAAATCCAACTCAGGGAATTAGAGACCACCTTGCTAAGGGCTGGTTTATCCAATTTACAGAATGGGTGTTCTCACCATCACAGAAAGAACCAGAGAAGCAACTGCCTTAAAAAGCAGCTCTCTCCTAGGGTAATATTTAAACGTTTATGTCTCCTTACCTTAGCCAGCAGGATGTTAAACAAAAGGTGTGCTTGCAGGGGGAAAGGGTGGACAGGCTGGAGGAGGCTGGGTAAACAAAATTAATCTCCTTTCTTTACTGCAGGACTTTTCAGAGCCTTTAAAGATCCAATAGCCACAGTGAACCTCGAAGACAGAGTGTGTTCCATTCACAGGTACATCTGGCCCTGAACTCACCTCTGTCTTCCTCTTTCCTTCTCCCCATGGACTACCCATGGAACATACAACCTTAGCCACCTTTCAGACATAAGAGGAACAAGCTTAAACTTTTAGGACTAGGAAAGAAAGGGACTTGCCTTAGATCCACAGCTAATTAAGAGTGCCCTGGAACCCAGAGCAATGGTCTTTCCACAGCACTCCACCCTCCCTTGAGACCAATGCTGCCTGGCCTACTGGTTCGGCCTAACAAGATCTGACCCGAGGCGAGACACCGACCCCAGTGTCCAAGAACCAGGGAGGGAGACCTGCCAAATTCCCAAGCCTGCTCTTAGCACAAACGGATGAAAAATTATGACGCGACGGCCGGGCCCAGAGTTGCAGGATCTTGGTTCTAAGAGGCCTGCCTGAGTGGCCAGCCGTAGCTTGCATAACTCCAGGGATGACGATGTTACCCGCTCTGCCAGGTTCCTCACATCTGGATACTGGCTACAAAGAACACTTCTGGTGGTTTCTTTCCCATGACTGCAGTGTTGCACGTCGCAGGGTTTGACAGGGGCATGCGGCTTTATCTTAAATACATCTGCAGAAGAAAGTGGTCAACCACACCGACTTCAACGGATAGCGGCCCGAAATTCAAATCTCAACTCACTACTTACTAGCGGGTAGGTTGCTCCAACCCTGCGGGCCTCAGAATCCTCATCTGCAAAAGTGGGGGGATACCACCACCCCGTGTGTGTATGCAGGGGCACTGAATGAGAGTCTGAGAGCAGCCCCCCTTCACTCAGCACAGGCATCAGGGAAAGAACAGCTTTAACTGTTGCCGCGGTTCCTGGTAAGATCCACCCGGCTCGTGCTCCTGTTTCCAGAGTCTGCACCTCCACTGTGGGTCTCCTGCCCTTACATCCACCCCTGGAAACTGCCCAGATGAGCCTGCTGTGAAGGAAGGGCAGAGACCAAGCAGCACATCTGTAGCAACAGCTGCCTCCAATCTTGGAGGGTTTCTTAAAGGCCCAGGATCCCAGGCACAGGACAGCCCAGTCCAGAAGGAATCAGAAAATCCTAGTAACTGTTGTTGAAACGATGCTCAATGCTGGTCCATCACTTAACTGTACAAATGGAGAAACCAAGGCCAAGAGGGGTGAGATGTATCTCGGCACACAGAGCGGGTCAGCAGGTCAGGGCCTCTGACATCCGTCCATTCCTCCTTTAGCGCGTCCCGTTACGAGGGAGGAAGACGAGGGGAAGAATCCAGGAAGGTGATGCATGGCCCCAAACCCTCATCACGTTCTGCTGATTTTTTAATAGACTTTAACAATTTACTGACACCAGCGGAGCTTATGAAGTAGTTTAATTGAATTAATTAGGCAGTCCCGACTTACTCCTGAGTTCCCCCTTTGGCTCCGGGGAGGCTGTGCCTGCTGCCTGTTTAACCCCTTGCGTCCCAGAAAGACTGCCGCTTGCTCTCATTTAGGATAAGTCACCATATTCTCCAACAGTTTCTTTCCAAAACTAGCTCTTATCTTGGCCCCACCCGTATCCCAGCACTAAGCACCTGCTGCACCTGGCATCTGTCAGGCCCGAAGTGCCAAAATCTCATCCCAATAACACTTAGGGGGAGGAGATCCCTTGGTGTGGATGAGAGCTGCCTTCTCCTGGAGGTTCCCCAGGTGACATGGGGCAGCAGGTGTGGGGTCAGTGCCCCAGCACGGGAGCTGCTCACTGGTCTGGCCTGGGCAATGGCCACTCCACCCCACCACAGCCATGTCCTTAGCTTCAGCTTCCCCTGAAGGAGAGACTGGTTCCTGCCACTCAAAGTGGGTCCCTGGCAGCAACCTCCCTGCCTAGGAGCATGTGAGGAATGCAGATTCTCAGGCCCCACCCACACCCCAAATCCATTGAATCAGAATGTCGGGGGCGGGGGCAAGGAGGGAGCCCAGCAACCTGCCTTGTAACAAGCCCTCCCGGGGATTCTAGTACAAGCTGAAGTTAAGTGGTCTGGGTGATCACTGAGATTCCATCTAGATTAAGAAGTCTGAGAAACAATCCAAAAGGTGAAAACTAATTCACTTACAAGATAGTCTTCACACATTATTTATAACAGGTAAAAACTGGAAATGGCAAAGTATCTCCAAAACAGAGCATTGCTGGGCACACTAGGGTACAGCCACCTCAAGGAATAACTAAAGTCAAAACCCTCAGGGTTTACAATAACACTCGGAAACACGGATCTTACAATACTGCACTTTTTTAAAAATTAGGAAAGAATTTGTATCTATCACATCTGTTAGTTAAAAAAAAACACAATACTTAGAAGGAAAAAGCAAAATGTCAAAGGTGTTAGTATCTGGGTAGGGATCTAGGTGATTTTCTCTCTTCCTCATACTTTTCTAGATTTTCCAACTTTTTCTCTAAACAGCACTTGCTGTTTTTTATAATGAAGAAAAACAAACTTGGTTTTATTGTGTTTTAAACAAAACAGAAACAGTGTCCTGCTTAGAAAGCAGAAAGTTCCAGTGCTAACTTGGAATTCATTCACATGTGGGTTGGACTTTGTCCTGTCTGTCAGGCGGGACGGGCCTGGCCCTTCGCACAGGTGCAAAGGAAGGACAGGAGGAAGGATGGAGGAAGTGCCTTCAGACGAACCACTCTCTGAAAGTGACTTTGCCCTTGGTAGACAACTGGATGAATTATTTAAGTACAAATGCAATGGTGTGCAAGGGAGAACAACCCTACAAAGCCAGACCCAAGGAAAAGGAAATGTACCCCCATGCCTCTGAAGACACAGCAGCCTCACACACAGGCAACCCTGACAACCCTCGTTGTCAGGCCAATAATAAGTCGCTGTTTCCAGGAACTTCTAAGCTCCGGAAGTTGGCACTAGGGCTGCAGGGCCTCCCCAGCTGGCTCGAGGCAGGAATCAATAATCGCAGAGCACAGAGCAGGAACCAGGTGAACAAACACCGGACCTGGGGTTAGAACCTGGCCGTGCAGGAGGCTCTCCCTAGTAGAGTCCAGGAAGGAGACTCATCCTGCGCCCAACTTCTGTGCTCTGGGAAGCTGTCACAGCAACCGCCCCCGCAGGAGAGACATAAACAAAGTGTAGAGGTGGGAAAGGATGGGTGTTCCTAGGAGAGCCATTTGGTACAGCAGGGACAAGGGACGGAACGGGGGAGCGGTGAGGTCATACAGACCAGCTAGGCCATGAGCACTGGGGGGCAGGGTACAGCATGGCAGCGTCCCTCATTCAGGCACCAGGGGCTGGACAGGAGGGGATGGAACGGGCATTTCCACTCTGCTGAGCCACCAGCCATCCCTAAACAAGCCCAGGCCTCGTGGCAGTGACACCTTCAAGCGTGCCAGGAAGCCACCAGGGAGGGAAGCATGTCACCATCCTCATTCCCCCGTCTCCCAACCTGAGTGAGCATGCATGTGCCACCCCAAGAGCAGTGGACAGCCGCCCACTGGGCCCTGGGATGGCCTTGTTTTCCCAAATCAATCTAAGGAAATGTCCATCAGCAGCTTTGTGGGGAACAAGGGGTAACAAAATCCTCCAGACACCTGATTCACCGCCCCCTTCCTTATCCTTAGTTTTTCTACACCTGTTGTCAAAGTCCCAGTAACAATGATCACAGGACCCAAGGGGACAGGGACACACAAGGCCTACGGCCCCTGACCTGCAAGCAAGAGCCAGCAGGCTCTCTAAGTCTCAGAATGACCAGGGCGGCAGGCACCACCCATCCGGGACGTGCTCTGGTCTTTTGGCATCACACAACTGCAGCGGGTGACAGGACCGGACCAGCACCTCCGACCCAGTCCTTCCATAAATGAGGCACCTTAAGGTCAGAGAGCGAGAGCAGTAGATTTTGTTTAAAGGTCACACAGCAGCAGAGTGGCACAGCTGTTCCTCAGACCCCAGACTCCTGACTCAGATTCCAGCTCAGCCGTGGCCTGAGCACTACCGGATTCGCTGGCTTACAGGTATGACCGGGGATAGACACAGGCACTTGCTGGGTACCCTGAAGTCCCACAGAACTGGACCAGAATGGAGGACTCAGAGTCATGAGCTCTCTGTCCCTAGAAGGGGTTCAAGGTGAGGCTGGAAAGATGCTCATTTAGCAGGAATGATGCTAAAGACACTGAAAGACAAGACCTAAGTTTTCTGGGGGGTAGGTCTGGCAGGGGCATGAATGCCTTTGAAATTCCATCCCTGTTGTGCTATCTTAGGGCTCTGCACTCCCCAGTAAAACTGAAGCAGTGCTTGATAAGCAACAAGTGGTGAGTCTGTACCATGGTCTTCAAACCCAGGGGCCAGCCAGGAAGCCGCCCAGCAGGTAAGGACCTGTCTCCCGGGGCGCCGGCAGGCACAGCCCCCAGGGCCCACAGTACTTTCAGGAGCACACAAAAATGCTTTCTTTCCTCTTAAAATTGGAATAAAGAAAATGAACTTTCAGGTCAAAGAAAACGTTTAACATACAGTATTAATACATTCATCTTTATACCAATGCAGTCATAAAATATGATTTTTAATATTTTTTATGGAGGCAGGAGCCCATGAAGGGAAATGTGCCTAGGGCTCGCTCAAGTCCTAACGTGGCCCTCTCTCCTCAATTTAAAAAAAAATTTGCTTTTATCTACATATTTAACATTCTGAGCTCCTGTGTAAGACTTCATTTACAAAAGGGTTCTTTGGCCTAAAAAGGCTTTTGAAATCTCGTAGTGAGTGGAAATAATGTTTTTCTCCACAAAGCGGTAGGGTCTGAACTTAGGAACACATCCATCACTGAGCTTTACCAAGCCCAAGGCTGGAGGCACGAGGATTCCCCTGACTGTCGGGGCCTCCCAGTCCGGAGGGCCCATCCTGACGTGTCACTGGCTTTGGGTCCTGGCGTTCCTTGGGAGTGTAGTCACACCGTGCGTCACCTTTTGTTTTCACGTCATTTCCAGCTAGTGTCTCGAGACATAGAAAGCAGCATTGGGAAAATGGTCTGCCGACCTCTTCAGAAAGGGAACCCGCACTGCGGACTCGATCTCCCAGGGAACAGCTCTAAGCGAAGGAGGGGAATCCTCACAACTGAATAAACCAGTTAAACAGGCCCATCGGGAGGAAGGAGAATCCTTTGAAGAAACCCCAGCTCACCTGAGGACAGTCATCTAACCTGGCTTTCAACCTTCGGCATCGGAATGCCATCGGCATCGTGGAGTGTGTTAAACTCTCAGACCCTCAGAGAGTCAGAAACACCAGGTCTGAAGATGGGGAACAAGCTGCCCCAGGGGACTCTCACGCAGGAGGTCCCGGAAAACCCTGGGAAAAATGTTTGTCTACTAATGATGAAAGAGTGGGTGTGGGGGTGTCCCCAGCCTGCAGGGCCCTTATTTCCTGGTGCCAATTACTAGGTAAGAGGGAGCAATAGCCAGGGAGCCTCATCACCTGGGCCAAGTCCCTGCCCAAGGTGGTGAGAGAGAAGAGTGGATGGCCAGAACCTGGGAGGCTGGATGTCAATGTCAAACCAAGGCCAGATGAAAGCAGGGCTGGCACCAAGCGGACCTCTGAGCACCGTGAATGATGGAGCTTGGGGGCTCCAAGGGCCAGAAAGGCCGAGCTTGCTTTCAGAGGCCAAAGGCGGTGCGGTGGACACTGTTTTGTTCCTGCCTACTCAGCATTCCTTCTTGCAACACAAAACTTTCTTGTCCTTTCAGGAACTCACAACCTAAGTGGTGTGGATGGGCTATCTCCAGCCCCCAACTCTAGGAGAAGAATCAAATGACTCAGCTCCGTCCAATCAGAGCAACACACCATCCTGACACTGTGATTGGCTTAGGAATGAACCGATAGCCCCAGCTGGGCCAATGAGAGCCTTCCTTGGGACTTCTGTTGGAGAATAGGTGCTCTTTTCTCTTGGACTATGCCACTGGGGTGAAAAATAAGCCTGGTGCTGCTACAATTATTTCTGCCACCACTCAGAGAGGGCCTGCCTGAAGAAGTCGTCAACCCAAGGAAACAGGAGCTGAGAGACGGAGAGCAACACATTCCTGAAATCATCGTCTGCATATGTAAGCCAGCCGTGCCTAAAACCACCTAACCCATGGACATTTCAGGAATGCCAACACATGTTCCTTTTGGCTTAAGCAAGTTTGAGAGGAGTTTCTGTCACTTGCAACCTAAGGGGTCCTGTCTAAAATCAATGGTCTGTTGTATGAACGAGCACATTTGTTTTAAAGGCAGAAGGAATCCTCAGTTTGCTAGGAATTAGCTATGTAACCTTGGGCAAGCTACACCACCTCTCTGTTTCCATTTCATCCCAAGCTCCCTAGGTTGTGGTGGAGAAATTAAATTATATCATAATGACTACATGACATGAAGCACTTGGGACACTATCTGGCATTTGCAGGTGCTCATTAGATGTCAGGAAAGAAAAGAGCAATCTAAAGGAAGACTCCTCCCCAGCCACCCCTACTTGCTAAGGAAATAATAGTCCTAAAGTGACTATACAGCCTAATTATCGATTGGAAGAGCAAAACAGCCATCAGAGACCCCAAGTAGAAGGAGGAACAGCCATGAGAAGCCCTTTCTTAGGAGCCAAAACCTTTAGCACATTCCCAGCTCTTTACAGAGCTCAAAGCGGTTTCACATCCATCCTCTGTCCCCACGACCCCTGCTAGTAGAATGAGACTCTCAAAAGTATAAAATGGTACAACCTTTACACGTGCCAATTTGGTAATATCTTAAAAATGTACAGAATCTGTGACCCCACAGTGCCCTTTCCAGTAGTTTGAGTTTGAGGCTACAGTGAGCTATGATGATGCCACTGCACTCCAGCCTGGGCAACAGAGCAAGCCTGTTTCTAAAAAAAAATAAAAATAAATAAATAAAATTAATTAATTTTTTAAAAGAAGCACTGGTGACTTCTAGTCACGCTCGTGTAAGAAGGACCAGATTTACCACCCACCTTAAACAACTAGGAAATTGGCCACAATATACAAAACAATGATTTTCAGACTGGGCAGCAGGCAAGCCAGGGCAGTGCGCCCTGAGAGAGAAAAGCCAAGAAGCTAGGTCCTACCCCAGCTTACTGCCTGGACAATTTCAAAGCTGCAGTGCAGGGAAGGGGAACCCAGACAGAGTCCAGGGCTCTCCCCGAGTTGAGGAGATAGAGCTAGGAATCTGGGGAGGGCAAGGAAGGTAGATCGTGCAGGGTGGAGAATCAGAGGAGAGCTGCACAGAGAAGTGAGCTCTGAGCCTTCAGCTGCTCCAGCTGAGTACTGGTCAGCACAGGTGCGTGAGCAAACTACCTGAGGCTGGAGGAAGAACCAAGTAGAACCATTCTCAGAGCTCACAAAGGGCTAAGAACAATTCACATTCCCAACAGC
>CAUYSK010068913.1:0-18535 GCA_963575035.1 Avahi laniger | reverse complement strand
CTTTGCTTGTCCTGCAGGTTTGGCATCTCCCACTGCCATAACCCCGGTGGCATCTCCCATTGGCAGCAAAACGAGGGGGACTACACCGGTCTCCAAACCCCTAGAAGGTAAGTGACCACGGCCCCGACGCGCCAAGGGTTTGTGGCCAGAGCCCGTGGGGCTGCGCTCTCACAGCCGGTGTCCACTCGCCTAGATATTGAAGCCCGACCAGACATGCAGCTGGAGTCGGACCTGAAGTTGGACAGGCTGGAAACCTTCCTGAGACGGCTCAACAACAAAGGTACACCCCGGAAGTCTGAAGCCTTCACACTCAAATCTCTAAATCCTAACTCTGACTGCGTTTCGTCCTCAGCTAAATTGTCTTCTTTCATTATGGCTTCACTAATTCATGCTTAATCATTATCTTTCTTATTGCCAGTCAAAAAATGAGATTTTAGTCATGACTGTTTGGATTATCAAGCCCTGATTCCCTTGATGATGTACTCAGTTAGGGTCTCCCAATAACACACTTATTTGTTCCGGAATCGAAAACCCTCGGGACATCATCCAGTCAGAATTGTGAACTCAGTGATTTCGCCTGTAACCCCGAAAGCAGATTATGACACCTACGCAAATCGACATGATCTCGGGCTGGCCCGGTGAACTTAAAATTATAGGTATTGATTTCCAATAAGGTAAAAGCTGGCTGGCACAGTGGCTCACGCCTGTAATCCCAGCACTCTGGGAGGCCGAGGCAGGAGGATCACTCGAGCTCAGGAGTTCGAGACCAGCCTGAGCAAGATCAAGACCCCGTCTCTACTAAAAATAGAAAAAATTATCCAGGCAACTAAAAATAGAAACAAAAAATTAGCTAGGCATGGTGACGAGTGCCTGTAGTCCCAGCTACCTGGGATGCTGAGGCAATAGGATTGCTTGAGCCCAGGAGTTTGAGGTTGCTGTGAGCTAGACTGACGCCACGGCACTCTAGCCTGCAGGCAACAGAGTGAGACTCAGTCTCAAAATAAAAAAAAAAGAGTAAAAGCTGATAATTTATTATAACCAGAAATGATTCCTAAAAGAAAATTCTGGTAAATAAATGCTGGAATAAATATTTCAATATAAAAGTCAACAAAGTATACAAAATAAAAGAATAATATGCAGAAATAGCTTTTTGTCTCTTGACAAAAAAGGTCCAGTACTTGAAACTTATCAAATTCTAGGCCCTGGGAGTCCTTACTATGACAGTGACCCTGAAAAGGTTGAAAACAATACAAACAACCACTATTAAACAGAAATATTAAAGTATAATATAATAACTAAGCTGACTAGACAAGGAATTCAAACAATCAAAGAATTTATTTCATACGTGTAACAATGTTCTAGCCAGTGGGTCAGCAAACAATGGCCATGGCCAAATCCAGCCGTCCACCTGTTTTTGTAAATAAAGTTTTATTGGAACACGTCCATGCCCATCGCGGCCCTATTTTCAGCAGCTGCCTTTGCACTACAGCAGCAGAACTGGGCAGCTGCAGCGCAGGCCACGTGCACCTCCCCCGGCCCGCCCCACGCAAAGCCTGAAACACGTACTGCCGGGCCCTTTTTGGAAGAAGTTTGCCGCCCCTGATGTAGAATGAGGCTAGTTCTTCTGCCCCCAGCAGAAACGGGCACAGATTCAGAATCGTTCGGCGGACTTGGGAGCAGCAGGGTCAGCCTCCCTCTCTTCCGCCGCTTTCCCGTGCAGGGTTTGCTCAGTGGGACGTCCTTACCTGAAAAGTCAGGTGAGGGCTCAGGCGGCAACCACAGGACCTTGTATGTCACTATCGTGTCCTCTCTATTCCTGAATTTAGGGGAGGAAATCATTCTTAAGATATCGGGAGGCCCTTGGAGTCATTGTTTCATAAAACTCTCACGTTATTTGCTTGTGCGTTGGCAGTTGGCGGGCTGCAGGAGACGGTCCTCACTGTCACCGGCAAATCTGTCAAAGAGGTGATGAAGCTGGACGACGACGAAACCTTTGCCAGATTTTACCGCAGCGTGGACTGTAACGTGCCGAGAAGCCCTGTGGAGCTAGACGAAGACTTCGATGTGATTTTTGATCCCGATGCACCCAAGTGAGTTACTCTGGCCTCCTTCGTGGCCCCCACGTGGCACTGCCGCAGGATCCCGCCCCCGCGTTGCCTTCTGCAGTGGAGCTCACCCCTCTGTGCTCGCTCTGGAGCCAGGTGCGCGGTGCAGGGAGATAAACACGCAGAGCCCAGACCAGATGCGCTTCAGGCCGACCACGTGTGCCACGGATGTTTGTCCTGTTCCATAAAGATGGGGTCACTGGATTTTTCACATAACTTGAACATCATTTTGCAATTTTTTAGATTAATGTCACTTAGCAGAGATTTCTACATGTGTCTTTCATCTGACACGTTGAATTCTTACTCAGAATTTTGAAAAATGTTTGGATGATATAGGCTCGAATTAGTTCAACTAACTAGAAAGTCAGTCAAGCATGTTCCTTAGCTTATAGTCATGCATGACAGCAAGAGGTCTGAGGGCTCTCTCAGTGACGTCCCAGTCTAAGGGTCTGACTTCACGCGAGAACACGACTACACCACCTGACACAGTGAATTACGGTGTTAGGACTCCCTCGGTTGCCAGTGCCAGGGAAATCCCAGTCAAACTGGCTTCAGCAAAGGAAGGCTGGAGAGAGGTTCACAGGCTGGCCGCGGAAAGTGCAGGTGGGACTTGGGTTCTCGGGGCTCCTCAGAACACGGTGATCATCTTGGCTGCTGTTCCGTGGGCTGCCTCCCTCACAGCCAGACGCCACCCCAGCCCGGGGTTCACCGGCTCCGGCTGCGTGCTCGGCCAGCCCAGCACAGGCAGCTCCTCTTGCCGGGAGTCCCAGCGGACGTTCCGGGTTTGATTTCATGGCTCCAGCCCGAGCCCAAGTCCATCCCTGACCAATCGCTGTGGCCAGCGGGCTAGAAGGTGCTGACTGGCCAGAACTGGGTTTCTGGATCCCTCCAGAGCCGTAGCGGGGAACAGTGATTCGGTTTCCCGAAAGGAACCCCAGATGCTATTACCAGAAGCAGGGAGGGTCCGCTGGGCAGGCGGAACCCACAGCGACCCGCCACATGGACGTGCTCTTTCTACAGGTTGTCAGGGTCACTGTCTCTTCCACCATCATGCGTCTTCCATAAGCTGCTCTTGATACATTTCCTGCATATTTCAGTTTGTTTCAATTTCCAACCTTGGAAAAAACCCTTTGCCATTTCCCACCTCAAAATAATCTTTTGGGTATTTGCATACATAGTTATTTAAACCATTTCTCAAACTTCGCCCCACCCAGTATCATTGTTTAGATTGTTTCATACAATAATTTAAGCAAGTATCTGTACACTCACACACACGTGACATGGTACACAGAAAGAGGCCCTTCAGGCCCCGAGACCTGTGCAGCTGGAAGTTAAGGTGACAGCGGCATCTGCTGGGAGATCATGTGACTGGGGTCTCCCCACCTCTCCCAGCCTGGTTCCCCACCCCAGAGGGTTGTGAGGCTGGGGTGGTCACGGGGTTTTGTGGGCCTATTTTATTCCAATAGATTCTTCCAAATAGTGGATACTTTTCAGAGAGGGACAGCGGGTTGCGTGATGGCTAGTCGTGGAGGAGAAGCCGGGAACTGAGGAGCTGTTCCTGGGAGGAGGTTTAGTCAGAACAGAGCGGATTGGCTCGAGGAGCAGGCCGTTGAAGGGCTTGCCGGAGACAGAGAAGCAGACGTGGGCGTCTGGTTCCAGGGGGAGAGTGGGAGCAGGTGCGCGGCGTGGTAGGAGTGGGCAGAGCCCCCTCACCCGCAGTTCTGCCTGGCGGGGGCAGCTGTCCCAGCCGCACTGACGCCTCTGAGCAGAGGCCGAGGGGCTCCAGTGAGCAGGGCGTCTGGGGGTGGCTGGGTTTTGAACTCTGTGGGCTTGAATCTTCCTTCCAACTCCAAATGCTGTGACTCCACATCAGGGCAGTGGCCATGGGAGGAGGAATTGTAAGATTTGTAACGAAATCAGGAAATAAAATTGTGAAGTCCGAGAACCACACATAGCCAGGTGCGGCTGGCGTCACAGTCCGAGACGCCTCTGCTTTGCTCCTCAGACTGACGTCTTCCGTGGCCGAGCACAAGCGCGCGGTGAGGCCCAAGCGCCGGGTGCAGGCTTCGAGAAACCCCCTGAAGATGCTGGCAGCGAGAGAAGATCTCCTGCAGGAGTACACCGAGCAGAGGCTGAACGTCGCCCTCATGGAGTCAAAGCGGATGAGAGTGGAGAAGAGTGAGTGTCTGGGGCCACAGCCCGCTGCATGCTTGGGAGCTGGTTTCTCGATTATTCCAATCATGCCTTGTTTTCCTGCCTTGCAGAAAGCACTCATGAAATCAAAATGAGTAAGGTTGCACATGCACACCTGCCTAGAAGTTAAAGCCTCTCCGCAGGTGTATCATCTGTTCCTTGGTTAATCTAAATTATCCTGTAGTGTTGAGTTTCCTTGCAAGAGGTTGGAGAAGGATGTTTGTGGACACTGTAATTCCGTCCACCTTCAGCTCTTCAGAGCCCGAACACAATAATTCTCCACTTAATTTTATTCAAGAGTAAAGCATTTGATCTTTCATGGAAAAATGGCCCAAATCACTGCTTTTTCTAATCCTAGATTTTTATATTATTAATGCATAAACCAGTGCTTTTCAAATCGTTCTCAGTAGGACCCTCAGCTCCTTGGTGGGATGTCGGTTGGGTGGAGGGGGTGTTGGGAGTTCTGAGAAGGGGGTTCTGGGCACTCTCTCCCACTTTAGACTGAGCCACACTGCTGTTATCTGCTGGATAATGTGGGATTCCCTAGCTTGCAACAGCGGTGTTATTGGCATGTGTGCTAGCACACGTAATCTTGATATTTTGAATATTCTTGCCATAATTTTCATGTTTCTGTAGCACTCATAAACCTGTTTCCTAACGTTTTTCTTAGAAAGATAGTATTTAGATGATGTGGTTGAGTCTTTTGATTATAAGTGGTTTACTAAGAAAGTATATTTCAAAATCACCATGCCATAGGAATTGTCAGGTAGTGTTATCGTTCTTCAAACCTAATCTGAGCAAAATAATTTTCTGAATGTCTGTTCAGCATATACATTTTTTAGAACAATAAGTTGGAGAAATAAAGCATGGTTGGCACAAATTTCACATACGGTTCCTCTGCCCCCACCCTGGGGCTCTCCCGGGGGATGGCTTGGTGTGCATGGACAACCCAGCATCTCGTGATTGCCGTCTGAGGTCTGAGAGCCGGGGCCTCAAGATATCACTTCGTTGATCACTGTGCTTCTAGAAAACAAATCATCCCTGACACAGTGTCTCCTTTCCTACATATAAAAGGCGTTCGATGGAAGACATCGAATAGCCATCCTTGGGAACACAGTCTAGCGTCTAAAGGCTGTGAGTGTTTGTAACAGCTTTCCGTGGAATTGCAGCGAATGAGTTCAGCTCCTGGTGTCACACTAAAGTAGCTGGTCCACATCGTCACTCAGTGCACCCAATTCTTGTCCCCCTGCATGGCGAGGTGCGACACTCGTCAACAAGCAGTTCATATTTTCAGTCCTGTGTCTCACTTTTGACACAGTGGTTAAGCGTTGAGCTGCGTGAACTTTCTGGTCGTGAGCACTGCCCTTTCGCCTGAACCTCTTGCCTCCCCCTGTTGTGTTTCCTCATTCAACCTGCCCAGTGTCCTCCAATTCCGCCTTCTCGGAAGCCACTCTGGCAGGCTTGGCCAGTAAAGAGAACTTCAGCAACGTCAGCCTGCGGAACGCCAGCCTGACGGAGCAGAGCTCCAACAACAGCGCGGTGCCCTACAGGAAGCTGATGCTGCTGCAGATCAAAGGTATCTCCCAGCAGCCCGGAGAAAGTCCGCGCTGACCGGAGGTCTCTGCCCGGTCACGTCGGGAGCCCCGCCTGCCCCCTTTAGTCCCTGTTCGGGGATGCGCACTCTGAGACCCTCCCGTGTGCTGCAGGCCATTGCAACCGCCTCTCTCCAGCTTCCCCAGATTCCGCGAGGTAGGAAATGTTGCGCCCATGGGGGCCTCGAGAGGTTTGTGAGGTGCCCGAGGTCATGGCAGCTGCACCCTGCCCTGCAGCGGGGCAGTAACCAGGCGTGCTTGAGGCCATCAGAGTGGCTCTCTGCTCTCCACTCGGTCCTCCACATGGAGATAAGCAAGTCGTGCAGGCCGGAGGGAGAGGGGCACGTTCTTGGGGAAGGAATCACGGGAAGGCAGAGGAATGAGCCGACCTGATTCCACCGGAACGCGCTTCCTACCTGTAGCAAGGGAGGCTTTGGGGACAACCAGGCGCTGCTTCCCGGGCCACCCCTAGAGATGACTCCTCGGGAGGACGGTGGGTGAACTATGCTCTGCCTCCGTGAGGGTCTCTGGCTTGTTCCTGTGTCACCACTGTCCTTTTTGATGTACGTAAAAGGACTAGTGACAAGCCCAAATAACCAATCTCTGTCCCGGGTTCTAACCTAGAGACTACGCTATCAGTGTAGCTGGGGATAGCTCGAAATCAACAAATCATTTAGGAGAAGGTGTTGAGACCAGTGTGAGGCTGTGCTTCCCTCCGAGCTGATCTGATCGAGTTTGCAGTGAAAACTCTGGAAGGGGAGACCCTGCGCGAAGGGTGTGCCTTCTGCAAGGCCTGGCTGACAGGTGTTGCTGAGCACAGCGGAGACGTTAGGTGGAAAGGCCCTAGGAGAAGAGTGGAGGAGAGAAAAGGAACGTGTTTACACATTTCCCGAGAGAAGGGAGCCTCAATTAATCCACACTCATACTGTAAACAGGCACTGATAATGTCCTGAGTAGCGTGGCGACCCGAGGGAAATAATCGATGATGCTATCCTGGTACCTGTTTCAAAGCCCCCAACAGGCCACCCAGGGTCACGTAGACAAGACTCTTCAGAACTGAAAGAGTCAGTTCAGGGGTGCTCCAGACGTAGGGTCATCCTAGTCCCAGCTCTCCTGTCAGGGGAGACGGTGACTCTCGGCCTCGTGTTCAGGAAGAAGACACGTGCAGACCAGGCTGGTGGAACCCCGCGCCTCGTCGCTCAACAGCGGGGACTGCTTCCTCCTGCTCTCCCCCCACCACTGCTTCCTGTGGGCGGGAGAGTTCGCAAACGTCATAGAAAAGGCGAAGGTTGGTATCTAAAAATAAAAATACTTTCGTTAACGTCTCCTTTATGCACCCATAGAATGTTCCTGCAGTTGTCACATCATGAAAAAGCATCTCAGGAGTGCCAGATGTTCATTCCAGTGGGAAGGGACAGGCAGTGTTTCTTGTCCTGAATGTCTGTTAAACGAGCTTTCAGTAGGTGCTTAAGGGGGATGTTTTAGAAGGACTGTGACCTACACCTTCAATGTTTAAATCCTGGGTTTATTCTTATTTAAAAAAGGAACCAGTGCCACTTCACAGTTCTTTGTCCCAGGCACCTATGCAGTTCAGCCACAGACCATTTGAATAAGGATCCCATGGAGTAAAGTCCAAAGAATGGCTTTTTTTTAAAATGCCACATGACCTGTTGAATATTGAAGATTGAGAATTACTGCTCTAAAGAATCGATACCCCTTGTCCTTCAGTTATATTTTCTTGACTTTATTAAAAAACCCCATTAACCAGTGTCCACCCACACCTGTGGTCACAATGTTTCCCTTGCAGATACACACCATTTCTATTCTCTGATTTCAACACGTACTACTCTGTCCAGCCGTGGGGTTTTCTGCCCAGGTGATTGTGTTCCTCTCTTTTTTTAGGCCTCTGAACTTGCAACTTTAATTCAGACAAAGAGGGAACTTGGCTGTAGAGCTACTTACATCCAGACCATCGAAGAAGGGATTAATACACACACTCATGCAGCCAAAGACTTCTGGAAGCTCCTGGGGGGCCAGACCAGTTACCAATGTAAGCGTCCATTGTGTTTCAGAGATCGATAAGATTCGAGTCTCTTTTCTTCTCCCTTTGGTCATTCTTCTAAACCAGCGACTTTTCAGTGTAAAATGTGACAGTCTCCTATCGTCCTTATCCCCAAGCTGCTGGAGACCCAAAAGAAGATGAGCTATATGAAACAGCCATAATAGAAACAAACTGCATTTACCGTCTCATGGATGACAAGCTTGTTCCTGACGACGACTACTGGGGGAAAATCCCCAAGTGCTCCCTCCTGCAGCCAAAAGAGGTACAGTGAGTGGGCTCCACCCTTCAACCTAAGGTGCACTGAAAGCACGCTCTTCCCAGGGCAGCGCGATAAAATAGAGAGCAAGTGCTCATAAAAGGTTAGATGCTGTTAGTACTGATTGTAGGACATTTACAGCTTTTTAAAGGATATTTGTGATTTCAAACCATTACTGCCATCTTAAATACTAACACAGAATTAAGAATGTTGTTCAGAGAAGCATGGATCATTGAAGGCTTTTACACTTTAGGCAAAATTACTTAGCCCTATATCTTGAATTTTGTATAAACGTTAAATATTTTTCAGTCCTTAAATTAAAGGAATAATAGATGCATGCATATACAGTTTATGGATTTGCCAAGTAATGTGCTATTTTTTTCCTCTCACACCAGTAAATATTTATTAATTACATATATTTCCATTACTATTATATTAAATATGCTAAGTGTTGAGGAAAAACAGGGAAGACACACAAGGACCTTAAATTTCACTAGATGAATATTAGAAAGAATGTGATCCGAAGCTAGACTTAAGGCTATGATATATATGGGAAAAGTCACAGAAAAATAATCAGGAATAATTTTAAAGAGAAAATAAAATTAAGTCTAGTTTAGAGTTAAGTAAAATTTGGGTTGCTGGAAATGAAGAAAACATTATTTTAAGAGAAAGAACAGGACAAACTATAGATATGGAAATAAGAAATAGTGTTACATTCATGTATTCATTCAGCAAACACTTAGTAATCAGCAATCGACCCCTACTGTATGTGTCTGTATGATGTGGTCTCTGCCCTTAAGAGTCATGGAATTGGGTACCGGAGAGACAACATCGGAGTCTGGCATGGATGAAGTGTCCTTTCTGTGTTGTGTGAATGAACGAAAATGAGGGAGACAGGGAGGAAGGAGAGAGGAAGATGTACTTAACTCTTTATGAATCAAACGTGGTTTGAGAGTTCAGAGGAGGGAGCATTAACCTGGGCACTTAGGACAGTGGAGGAGGAAATCACACATTGGGGCAGAGGCTGACACAGCAGGGTGGTGCCAGCTGGCCAGACCCTGTAACTTTGCTGTGTCCGTATCGATTGCCCCATTAGGATTTGCATCATCACCCATTTAATCCACTGTCAACAGAGAACCTGGTTCTACCAAGCACATCTTTGAAGTTAACAAATTCTTTTGCGGCGTTTCCCCAGGTCCTGGTGTTTGATTTTGGTAGTGAAGTTTACGTGTGGCATGGGAAAGAAGTCACATTAGCACAACGGAAAATAGCATTTCAGCTGGCAAAGCACTTGTGGAATGGAACCTTTGACTATGACAATTGTGACATCAACCCGCTGGATCCCGGAGAGTGCAATCCGCTGATCCCCAGGTACTGCCGGCCGCGGGCGGCCCAGAGAGTGAGCGGTGCTCCTCGCAGGCTTTGCCTCTCGCCGTAGTCATCAGCTGTGGCTCTTTCTGGATTTAGCTTTCACAGATGGTTCTATGCAGTGGCCCCTGAATATTCACAAAAAGAACATTTCTTTAGCTTTTACCTAATACGGAAATGTGGCTGTTGTAGTCTTCTGGAAGATGTTTGTATTATATTTAATTTCTTAAAGCGAACAAATAGTTCCCACCTGTAGCATTCCAGCTGCTACGGTGGCAGATGAATAGCAATTGTTTAAACAAATCACATGATGATCTGAAAATCCAAATTACGTGGGATCTGGAATTCAGCCATTGAGCTAAAGGTATAAAAGCAACACGTTTCCTCCTAATCTTATACCTTCCCAGCATCGCCCTTGAATGCCAGGGCTTATGTGGCAGTACATACTGATTGTGCCTTTCTGCCTTTGGCGGGGAGGCTGTGGTATTAAAATAATGATTGCAATTTCAGTATTTCCTGCAGTGTACTGGACTTTTTAAAGTCATTTTGGCAAATCAACAGAAATGTACAAACTCTAAGAAATATAATTATTAAAAATATGTAGAGAATTTTTACAGCAATCGATTGGGTTTTTTTTTTTGAACTACCAGACCCCCTCCAAAAAACATGCTTTTAAACTATGTGTGGCATAGAATAGTTTAGAAATAGATGTACCACCAAACAGCATCGAATATTAGGTGTCATGCAACCACATTTAAATGTTTCCCTTGAGCTGGTATACAAATTTCAAATTTCATGTCTAGTTTCCTGCTTTCAAGTCCAATTATTGATTTTATTATTTATTAATTACCATTATAGAAACCATTAAAAATTATGTCAATGTGGTGAAAGGTTTTAAAATCCTTCTTAAGCAGATGCACATTTAACATCAGCACTGTTAAAACCGGTGTTTCAAGAACTGACACTATGACTAAAAATATCATTTTATTTGGTGTAGTAAAAGAAAATATTAGTGCTGATGCACAAAATCTGTATGATGACCAGTTTATATTTAATAGTGACATAATCGCATTAGTGCAAGTAGATGAGTGAGCAGCTAACCCACTGGTTTCCAATACCTGAAGAGCTTTTAAAGAACTACGCTGGCTGGGCCCAGCCTGGAGATATGTTTTCAGTTCACGTGGACTGGGGCGCATGTGTCAGTTTGTCTTAAGAGCTCCCAGGATGTTGAGGGGCAGCCAAGGTTAAACACCCAGCACCTGCTAAAACACAAGGAGGCTGAAACCACTGAGCCCAATTCCAACAGGGAAGTCGGGAGGGAGGCAGAGAAACACACCTGGCTCCATCTCCGGGTTCATACCCCTCACGCTGCAATCTTCTGGGGCACTTGCCTCAAATCATAAAAGACAGATTTCTAAAGCAGGAGCCAAGAGCCCTTTCTGCAGTCATCTTAGCAAGTCCGCACAGTAGGATTTACCTAAAAGACAGTCATTCAGATACTTCTTGATCGAAGAGCTGCAGCCTTTGAAGGCAGCCGTGAATTTGCCGTAGTTGCTGATATTTGATGCCCAAAGTCCCGAGAGAGCACGAGGCGCAAGTATTTGTGTTCTGTGCTTTAGCCTCCCGGCTTCCTTTGAAACAAGCAGCCTTTTTGATGTACCTCAGCCGTAACGTCAGACACTACAGTCCTGACCGAACAGGAGGTGACTGAGACAGGGTCACAGCAGTCGGGCCGATGGGCCCCACTGACGACCAGAGACTGATCTGGAGGGACCAGAAAGGCCTGCATGTTATTCTCAGGGCTGCACCCCGACAGTACATACTTCCTCAGCTCTACCCTTTTCTAAATCACCCGTGTTCTTGGTCACAGTGTCAAATTCTAAATCCTGAGACTGCGCAAGACCTCCAGGTTGGTCTGTGTCCTGTCTGTCCCTGTGTCCTTGTGCTCTCCCACCTGCTGCCGTGGCCGGTGGCCTAGAAATAAATGTGCAGAGCTCCCTCCATGAGATAGGAAAGTGTGTTCATTTTGGTAACAGAGGAGATCTCCATACTCTGGAGAGCTTCCTGTAACACGACATAAGACAGTAGAGGATTCAGGATGAGAGACGCCTTCTTCGGGTCTGTTAGATCACTGGAGGGAGACTTGGTAAGTACTGGCAGGTGTCTGGCAGCCTGAAGTAGGTGAGTAAGGTGTGCACACAGCTCCTGCCTTTGCCAAGATCCCAAAGAACTTGCTAGAATGCAAGAAGAATCCAGTCCCGACATGTTTCACGTCACATTCAGGCACATCAACTCCATGGACACAAAGCCTTGCAAGGCTTCAGGCTAAAATAATAAAATGTCACTCAAATAAGTGAAAAGAAGCCATTCGTTTTATATACCACTTACGTATTTTGAATTTTTCTTTTTTCAGCGGCCTCGTATATTGGTTTTAGATTCCTTCGTGTCATGGCTTAATCTTGGTTTTTTTCCTGTCTTCCCCTCACCCTGCAGAAAAGGACAGGGGCGGCCTGATTGGGCCATATTTGGGAGACTTACTGAGCACAATGAGACTATTTTATTCAAAGAGAAGTTTCTGGATTGGACTGAACTGAAGAGACCTAGTGAGAAGAACACCGGGGAACTCGCCCAGCAGAAGGTAGTCTGGGTGCTGGAGCCGCAAACTCCGGCGCGGTGTGAGTCCCAGCACGAGTGGTCTCAGTGTGTAAGGACGAGTCAGGGTGGGTAGTGGAGGTTTCGTTTCTCGGCGGTGAGAACATTAGAAACCTCTCTTCTAGCTATTCTGTGATGTACGGTACCTGACTGTTTGCCATGGTCGCCCATCTCTGCAACAGGACACCAGAGCTTATCGTTCAAGCTAATTGTCACTTTGTACCCGATGACCAACCTCTCCCATCCGTTCCTCATTCAGCAAATACATGCATTAAAATATCAAATTGTACCCCATAAATATGGATAATTACAATGTGTTAATTAGTTTTTTTTAATTTTTAAAAAAATAAATAAACACACACAGACAAAAGTATCCTTTAAGCTAAGAAGCCTTCCAAGGATTCGCTGGTAGAACAGCAAACTGGTCACCGATTATAACCTAACTCGGGACGACGAAAATAGCCCCGTCTGCGCCTGCTCTGAGACGGCCCTCGCACTCCCGCGGCAACGGGAATCTGGGCCTCCGGGTCCCTCCCGGTCCCTCCCGGTGCCTCCGGGTCCCTCCTGGTGCCTCCCCTCAGTGCAGTCGGGCACGGCGCGAAAGCTGTGCTTCTGCGCCGCCCTGAACGGTTGACACGGCATTGAGGGTGACAAGGACGGGCTGTGGAAACAGAGGCAGCTGACCTAATGCTTTCACGTTACCTCGTAGGAAGACCCCAGGGTCGATGTCAAACCCTACGACGTGACGCGGATGGTGCCCCTGCCCCAGACGACGGCGGGCACCGTCCTGGATGGAGTGAACGTCGGCCGCGGCTACGGCCTGGTGGAAGGGCCGGACGGGCGGCAGTTCGAGATCTCCAGCGTCTCCGTGGACGTCTGGCACATCCTCGAGTTCGACTACAGCAGGCTCCCCAAACAGAGCACCGGGCAGTTCCACGAGGGGGACGCCTACGTGGTCAAGTGGAAGTACGTGGTGAGCACCGCAGGTTAGTGCGCGCCGGCGTTGCCTTCCCGCCGAGGAGCCCTGCCAGCGGGCCCCCGCGTCGCGTAGCACCTGCCACTGCAGGGGGCAGCTCAGTCTCCAGTCATGCACCTCTGAGAGCCACCGAGTAAACCTCAGAGACGAAGCGAGGCGACTCCTGACAAGCTGGCGTTACCCTCGCCTCCGGCGTTCACTCGCAGGGATGGAAGGTGCCCGCCAGGGCTTCCCGGCCACCCTCCCTCCATCCCCGCCTAGCCCCCGCCCCCGGAGCCTTTCTAGGAAAGTGATGATATTTGCCATGTGGCTGCGTGCTGCTTCAATTAAAGTCGTTAAGCAGAGCGTATCTGCATGATTTAAAACAAACACCAAGTGGTGGTGTAACAGCATAGTAAATATGCGCACAAAAGATTTATTTCAAAAATAACAGAAGCTGTTTCCTCTGAGGCTGAGAGCAAGAGCAGTGCTTTGTGGGTCTCGTATAATAAATACACAGTCAGAACTTCCTGGTTCCCGCAGGTGAAACACCGCACAGCGAAACTCTCTACTGGATGCTGTCACCTAGAGCCACCTGGGGCAGGAGGCGGGTGACTCCAGAACTCTCATAATCCCTTTTCCTTGCCGAGCAGTAGCCCTTGTCCCTGGCACTCCTCATCCCTTCCCGTTTAGGGAAGCACGTGTGTCATGGCCCTGAGACCTCGACTCCTCTGAGAGTTTGTTCACCTCTTCATAACCCCTTCGCTGTCCAAGCGTGGCTGCCCCCAGGGGCCGCAGGAAGCAGGGGCTGCTGCTTGCTGATCAGACACCTGCAGGCTATACCCCTGTGCTTTCTTCCCTGATTTACCAAAGATAAGTCTGTTCACCAATTAGCAACATTCCTGAGCACCCTCTCTGTGTGAGACACTTACCATAGGGCCTCAGTAAACATTTCAGACCCCGCCTCCAACAAGCGCATTGACAGTGAAGCCAGCACAGGAAGAGGTGAGAGTGCTTCATGCCGTTGGAGATCTAGGGTCCCTGGAGATTGGGTCCAGCAGCAGTGGGACAGCCCACAAACCAGGATCCGGGTAGCCCACGGGGGTAGGGTCGCTGGGCTGCAGGCCTGGAGGCCCAGCCCGGCCCCCTGAGACCCAATGCCGGGGCTTTCCCCTGTGCTGTAGCTGAGTACTGCACAGCCCTGTGGGACCAGTTTTGCCATGACGCTAATGTCTCAGATGAGGAATAGGACAGCCAGATTAAGTAACTCATCCGAAGTCACTCAGTGGGAGAGAGCAGAGCTGGACACTCAAACCAGCCCCCACCTCGTTCCAAACCCGAGTGTGGCGTTAACTGCGCTGCAGTTCACCCTGCAGGCGGGGAGCCGGAGTCTGCGCCCTGGCCCAGGGCGGCGGAAGCCAAGAGGAAGAACTGAGACCACCAGACCAACCCAGGGAAGGTCAGGGCTGAAGCAGCAGTGAGGCCAGCTCCAGGTTGGGCGGCCGAACATACCAAACCTCAGGAAGGGGCTCTCCCAGGGCCCAGCAGCCTGGCCCCTCCGTGCGGGGAATGGTGGGTGTCAGACAAGGACCCCAGTGGGAGGGGCATTTCTCGTCTACTTAATTCCTTATGAGTGGGTGACAGGAACTCCTTCCTTCCGTTCCTGCGGAGGCTGTGTGGCTTGGAGGGAAGGCCACAGGCGCTGCCACCCTCCGGTCTGGGACTCAGAATCTCAGGCCCTTACCTACCAGCTGTGCACGTCGGGCAACGTCACTTAACCGGTCTGAGCCTTGGTTTTCTCACCTGGAAAGCAGGGATTATTTCTCACACTGGCTCACAGGACATTGTCATCTGGGGCACATGATGTTTAGCGTGGTGCCTGGCACACGTTCACATTATAGATGCAGGAAATATTCATCACTGACCGTCTCAGCAGAAACAGCATGATTATGTACTTAACCTGAAGATGAGAGAGCAGGGATCTCCCCAGAATGACAGCAATTCCCCAAGAGTCACTATGGTGGATTTACGTGCCTTTATCTGACGCAGGGGCGGCAAGCTAAATATAATAATCATCTTCACTGCTGGTCGGCAGTGAAGACATTAATAGGGAATTTGGGGGCAGGGGGGATCTACTAACCTTCGGAGTTGTGAAACTGGGACTTTAAGGAACAAATTGTAAAGTCACCAGAATTCCCGTCCTTAAAATGCAGAAAGAGAAATGCGTGTTTCATAAAACAAGACAAAGGACACCACAGTTTGAAACTGAGTTATTTTCTTACCTCAGCTGTTTGTTATAAGAGAGAAGTCACAGTAAGTGAATGAATGAATAAACCATATTAAAATGAATTAATTAAAAATAAACAAAGCTGAGATTTCCAAGACCTTCTTGCACTATTTACGTGGTGGCCCCTAGGAAGTAATGACTGGAGCCAGGCGACTCTTTCCTGTATTTCTTCCCAATAAACCCAATGTGCACGTCACAGCCAGCACGGGTGGCATCTCTGTGAGCAGAGTTAGTTACAGCTTTGAAAAAGTCCAGCTGCAGAGAATAAAGTTAGAGCAGGGAGCATGCAGATTCCAGACCGTCCCTCTGGGAGCAGAGCATCGCAGCCCAATGGCATTTGCCGCTGCACCGCAGCAGTTATGGAAGCGCTGGCCCCTCGGTGACACTGGCCCGGCTCCTCCATCACTCACATCCCCCAGGGGCCGCACTTGCTGACGGGACTGAGCCTGAGATCCAGGCGCTCTTCTGGGACAGGGGCAGCAGACCACAGCAGCTGTAGAGGCACCAGCCAGCCTGTGGGGGTCAGCGTCCTGTCCACTGCCTGCCCGCAGGGTCAGGAGACAGCGGCTCGAGGTGCCCAGTGACTCATGGTCAGCTTCCTCCAGAGAGGGGTACAAGTCGAGTTCCTATAAGTAGGTGGTTCAGGTGCAAGACTGCATGACCACGAGCAGTTCTTCCTACCTCAGTTTTCTCTTAACCCTAAACAGAACTACTGGCAATGAACTTACTCTTGAAAGAACTTACGTGGCCTGATGTACCAACCCTTCACACTAGGCATCGGTCAAGGTAGTAAACATAGTGAACCGGCAGTTCTTCCTGATAAAAACTTAGTCTGTACTTGCTAAAATGAATAAATATATTAAAAATTAGGTTGTATATAGGACTAGATTTGGGTATGTTGAGGAAAATTGTGAGGAAAATTGTAAGGAAAATTGGTAAAATGTCTGTTTTATGAAATATCTTTAAAGAAATAACAGTTCTATTTTAGGTATATACACTCAACTATTTTAGAATGTTCGGACCTAATGTTGGTTGTTTAAGTGTGACTGTACATTTACATGATGTATTTGAGTGCTAACAAATTCCAAGGTCTGCATAAACCGTTGAGATCTAAGCGTATCTTTCCCCAGTAATTCAGTTGACATGAAGAATTTTCTCTACTTGGAAGAATGGGATTGCCAGCCAAAGGCAAACTTTTGTTGCTGTCTCAGCAGAAATTTCAATTGAGTGGCTTCCAAATTAACTGTGGACGTCTCTAACCAACTCATTGGTTTCCATTTCACTTTGCCTACTCAAAACCACACAAACGTGACCAGTTCGGATCCACAGTAGGTGGCACTAAAGGCTCTGTGTAGTCGAAACACTTTAAGAAATCATTAGAATCATTTGTGAAAACTGTGTTATAGATACTTTGCTAAACAAAGGGCCAAAAATCAAACAAATATGGCCCCTGGCCTTTTAAGAATTTAAACGAGCTTTCCGCTTACCTTTAATCCTCAATAAAACTGTGATTGTGTAAATAGGATTGGAACTGAGACCAGTCGTGGTAGCGTGGAACCAGAGAATCCAGTGTTAGCATTGATTTTTAGCATGCACCATCGCAGAGCACCCTGGAGCGCCCGGGCCTCTGAGTCAAGAACACGGTCTGCTGACCTCACTTGGCCCAGAAGGTTCTGTGTCCTGATCACTATCATTCAGGTCTCCGCTCAGCCCCCTCCCCAGAAAGGTCTCTCAACAGGTGATCCCACGTGCTCCAGTCCTGCCGGGGGCCACCTGCCCCACCTCTGGCGCTCACAGCACTTATCCCTGTCTGACATCGTCTTGCTCATCGTTGATTAGAACGAAAGCCCCAAGTTGTCTGTCTTGTTCATCATTGTAGCCCAGCATCCTGAGGAGTCCCGGCTCCATGACTATTTGTCAATGAGTGAATGAAAGGGATCGAGGGGAGACACTTTGCTAGAGGAGGAGATTTTGCGGTGTGCAGTGCTATCTAAAATGCCCTTTTCGCCGATTAACCTTCTGCGACCGCTCCGCAGAGCAAGCAGTCCGATCTGCCAGGTGCCAGCCAGAAGGGACATCAGGACTTAGTCCTGGCAACAAACAGCCCTGGTGACGGATGTGAAATCCCGGTTTATTTTGTGAAAGTGATATGTCAGCGATTTATCTCCTCCATTTCTGACAGAACTTGGAAACTTCAAAGCTTTCTTCTTTTTCTAAACAAAAATTCAAATAGTTTTAAGGCTACATTTTTTCCTTTGAGCTTAAAATGGTCCAGCTGTTATTTTTAATATCTTCTCGCTGCCAACTAATCGTCTGTCAGAGTGCCATAATAGGGAAGACACGTTTGTGTCACCAAATACCTAACGAAATTATCCCGTCACACGGGATAAGCGCTGCCACCTCCCGCTGGGGTGACAGGTGTTTCTCTTAGGCTTGCGAGAGGGCCCTTCAGATCCTGTTTCTCCGCAGGAGGCTGCGGCCCCTGAGCCGGAGGAAAGGGCCTCTCTCTTCTCTAGGGCGTCACTGACCTTCCCCGTGCAAGCGGCTTCCCCCAGCCCTGTCCCTGGAGAAGCCAGCCGGGCTCGCAGCTGCTGACCCGGCCCCTGCCACTCTGTGTTCGCAGTGGGGAGCCGGCAGAAGGCAGAGCACTCCGCCAGGGTGACCGGCAAAGAGAAGTGCGTCTACTTCTTCTGGCAGGGCCGCCACTCGACCGTGAGTGAGAAGGGAACGTCGGCGCTGATGACGGTGGAGCTGGACGAGGAAAGGGGCGCCCAGGTGAGTCTCCGGGACCCAGCAGGGCATCCTTTCCAGGGAGCCAGTGACGCTCGGCCTGGTCCCCGAGGACCTGATTCCAGTGAGCAAGGACCACGTCACCCAAAGCATTTCCAGCCCTGGTCTGGCGCCCAGAGATTTCAGGCTCCGCCTCCCCTTACTTCACCCTCCCCCCTGTCCTAATATGACCTGAGACAAAATGCAGCGTCTGTGATTAGTAAATCCATGCCACAAGCACAAATGGCCAGTGAACAGTTTTAAACGGTTTCCACCTAACTAATAAGTAAGTAACA